>JAVXUP010002018.1:0-167006 GCA_033070095.1 Escallonia herrerae
CCCCTACAACACTTAGTTTTTTTTTGGTTTTGGTTCACTTGTGCGCTATACTATGTAGCGGACATCCCCAAGAATACCCCCCCTACAACACTTAGTTTTTTTGGTTTTGGTTCACTTCTCTGCGTCCGCTTACTATGTAGCAGTCCACAGCCCCGCAGAATACCCCCCTACAACACTTAGTTTTTTTTTGGTTTTGGTTCACTTCTCTGCGTCCGCTATACTATGTAGCGACGGCCCCGACAGAATACCCCCCTACAACACTTAGTTTTTTTTGGTTTTGGTTTACTCTCTGCGTCCGCTATACTATGTAGCGGACGGCCCCGCAGAATACCCCCCTACAACACTTAGTTTTTTTTTGTTTTTGGTTCACTTCTCTGCGTCCGCTATACTATGTAGCGGACGGCCCGCAGAATACCCCCCTACAACACTTAGTTTTTTTTTGGTTTTGGTTCACTTCTCTGCGTCCGCTATACTATGTAGCGGACGGCCCGCAGAATACCCCCCTACAACACTTAGTTTTTTTTTGGTTTTGGTTCACTTCTCTGCGTCCGCTATACTATGTAGGACGGCCCCGCAATACCCCCCCTACAACACTTAGTTTTTTGGTTTTGGTTCACTTCTCTGCGTCCGCTATACTATGTAGCGGACAGTCCCCGCAGAATACCCCCCTACAACACTTAGTTTTTTTTGGTTTTGGTTCACTTCTCTGCGTCCGCTATACTATGTAGCGGACGGCCCCGCAGAATACCCCCCTACAACACTTAGTTTTTTTTGGTTTTGGTTCACTTCTCTGCGTCCGCTATACTATGTAGCGGACGGCCGCAGAATACCCCCCTACAACACTTAGTTTTTTTTGGTTTTGGTTTACTTCTCTGCGTCCGCTATACTATGTAGCGGACGGCCCCCCCCTACAACACTTAGTTTTTTTTTTTGGTTTTGGTTCACTTCTCTGCGTCCGCTATACTATGCTCCCACGCTACCCCCCCTACAACACTTAGTTTTTTTTGGTTTTGGTTTACTTCTCTGCGTCCGCTATACTATGTAGCGGACGGCCCCGCAGACCCCCCAACACTTAGTTTTTTTTTGGTTTTGGTTCACTTCTCTGCGCCTATACTATGTAGCGGACGGCCCGCAGATACACATTATCGATCACTTTGTTATTTTTTGAACACTTGCCCTGCAGATAGACAGATATCCAACACTTGGTTTCCCACCGTTAAATCACATTGGTCAATAAAATCAATCGCATTCAATAAATTTTTTGGGTTAAAAAAGTGTTGTAACGTTACAATGTGAATTGGGGAACATCATCTCTCGCAGGAATTATGTTCCTTACACGGATTTACAATAAACCTAATAGCTCTAGGCCGGCCATTTATAATTTGCCAAGCAATCCTATACCTAAAGTCTTGTATGCATTCTTCGCTCCAGACAGTCTTCTTGAGGCTCTCAGACCGGCAAATGTAATCCATGTACATGCAGAGGAAGACGCCGCAGTCCGAGGAATTATGTTGCTTGGGCCTACTCCTCTTTAATCGGAAAATGAGGACCGGCTGCGCGATACCTTCTCCCGACGCCTACCATTGACCAGGGCAGCAAAAAGATTCTGCGAGAACCATAATAAGCATTAAACATAGCTAGCAAAATAAGATTAATCAGTTTTATAATATGCAAGTTACAACAAGAAGGAAACAGGATCTTACCATGGCATCCAACTGGCCTATGCCTCGGTACATATCAATCACAGGCATCACGTCGGTATCGTCGTAGAGACTGTCGACGACTGAAACCGTGCTCTGTAATGGTTCGTAGCAAACCAAGTACCAGTGCGCATTCCCTAAAAAGGGGATTAGAAACACGTCGGCAACACTTGCGCTCACTGGACTATCCCTAGCAAGATATGCTTGTAGGTTAGGGGACGGTTTCCACTGGGCCATGCCTCTCCCCTTCCTTGCATTGCCCCAGTCGTGCCACTCTTGTACTAGGAGCTGATGGAAAAAAGCATCCAAGATAAACACGCGCAGACCGATGTCTGGATGCTCCCGACACCTTCGCCTCAGAATTTGCACGTAGTGCGAGATGACACCGCTGTCTAACCAAGATCCCGGCGCCAGCGAGGCGATCTCTGTCCAAGAGGCATTGTAATCCAAGCCCTCGGGGTGATCCACGTCATACGACGCTCCGTCTTGGGGGGCCCCGCTAAAATAACGGGCTCGGATTATATCGCATTTATGCGGCTTTAGGGGCCTGGCTGGATGCCCTTTCGGATATTGCCCTCGGGGGTCGATCGGGGGATATTGGCCTCCAATTCCTTCTTCGGCCGGCTGATATTCCCCTTCGGGGCCGCCAACTGGTCCCGCCCACGGGACAATGGGCAGTGCCTCGGAGAAACCGTAGTTTCCGAAAGGAAAGTCTTGCGTGACTTGAGAGAGGGGTTCCGGGAACAAATTGAAGGAGGGGCCGCTGTAATCGCCCCACGACGCTTGAGCCTGTCCCATCCCCGCTTCAGAGGTACCAACAACTCCCTGACTCACCCCTGAAGCCTGTCCAGAGGGATCACCGTATCCCTGGCTGACGCCCGTATAACCCATTCCCGGGCTTACTCCCGAAGACTGGCCCGATGCTTGGCGCAAAAAATTCCCGCAGCCTAAAGCCAATGTCGCAGCCTGTTGGCAAAGATCCTCGCCCATTGCGCTCACCAGATCCCTCCGCTCACTCAACTTCTGGAAGAATGCAAGCGAGGCATTAACCTACATCCAAAGAGATAAAAAATTAAGTAACTTCAATCAGACATTTATATTCAACTAATTTGGTTCAAGTCAGACTTGTTGGGCAACTTACGAGATTGTATGCCATACGCTCATCGATCTGACCCCTAGGCGCATACCTCTCCCCACGTTCAAAGTTTACAGGGGCTACTCTCCTCCGCGTGATGCGGTAGTACCACTCATCGTACTGATCGATGCTGATAACGGGGTCTGGCTCCGAGACGATGGCCGCCAGTGTGTCCTGCCAAGAAGTCCAAAGCTCTATTTCGGCCGCGCACAATTCGTACGCATTGGCGGTGCCAAACACTCCGACATCCGGTGGGTTCCTGTTAACCCTCATATCCGGGGCATCGACTGGCAAACCCTGCTCCAACTCAAAATGGCGCATTGCTCGGTCGGGCAGCTGCCACTCTGCGACCTCGAAATGGATCAGGGGTGTGCGCTGCAACCCGGAGAGCGTGAAGACGAACGACTCTCCCACCCGTCGCGCCAAACGTATGTACGGTGCCCAACGCATTTGGCCCGGAGATAGACGGTCGAACTCCCCTCGATAGTACGTAATGTTGTGATGGGGATCGACTCTCCTCTTGTAGTGGCTAGCCCTCCGGCTGTACTCCCAAGCACACAACCGAGGCCAGACTTTGTCGGTTCCATCCCTACGCGTTGGTGCACCGGGAGCAAGGTGTTCGTAAGACCACACCTGAGAACATCAAAAAATTATATTTATATCGTCGATTCAACAAAAATAAAACACAATAACGAAGACATGATTTATATGATATACCTGCAATAGCGAGAGACATGCACATATGGCTTTGGAGTTGGGCCTCGTTGCCTTGTGCAATGCTCGGTACAGATACGAAAGAACCGCTGCACCCCAGGCATAATCCCCAACCTCCGACAGGTTACCCAACAACGGTAAATATTTCACGCTGACCGTGTTCTTCGACGTCGTTGGGAATAAAATTGCTCCCATCACCCACAAGAGGAAGGCCTTTGTGTACACCACAAGCTCACGGCCCGTATAGTTTTCCGGCAAAACCCCGTAGGTATCTACCAACCACTTCAACTTTATACCACCAGTGCTAAATTGATCCTGGGGTATCGAAGTGAAGAAGTCTCGCGCTGTTCTCTTATTCGTTGCGTCTGACGGAGGAGCAATTACCGGCCGCCCCGTCACCGGCAACCCCAAGATGAACCCTACATCTTCTAGGGTAATCGTCATCTCTCCGATCGGGAAGTGAAACGTATTCGTTTCACTTCTCCACCTCTCAACAAGGGCACCTATCAAGGCCCGGTCAAGCTGTTGAAAGATCTGCCCATGCGTGAAAATCCCAAACCCAATTCCACGCAGTATGCTTTTCTGGGAATTGTTCAAGGTCCATCTCGTGAACTCGCGAGATACTTCTACGGTGGTGAGAAGTTCTCTTTCCTACGAATTATTAATAAATACAATTTGAGCAAAATGAACGGTAAAACAACGTTCGTAATAATAAGAAAGTTGATAAATAATGTATCTTACTCCACCATCCCATATGAGCGTACTGATATGGTTGGCTTGGTCGTATAACACGGATGGATCTTCTGGTCCAGGGATAAATTCCATTTTTTGCAACTGAAACTATGGAATCGGATTTTACAAACGCTAGCACATGAACAAATACATACATATATAAATCCTCATCACCGCTAGCACATGCTCAATGCATAATCAAAACCACGCATAAAACGCAATATTGATCACAACTATAGATTAGAAACATGTAAAGGATTGATTTTGTGAACTTACGTGATCTATTAGGGGGGGATTAAAGCTGCTCTTATGAAGAAATTGCGCAGATCTGCTTGCCAACGCCGCTGGGAATATTTGTGAGTAGGAAGAACACGGGGAGAAGAAGAGTGTAGAAGTTATAGGGGGACTTTCTTTTGGGTTTGAATATATATATTTGCTGTCCGCTGGACAATATACATTTGCCGTCCGCTATATAGTATCGCGGGTCTGTTCCTTGTCCGCTATATAGTATCGCGGACGCTAGACTTTTGGTAGTTTTCTCTACGTCCGCTATACTATGTAGCGGACGACACATCTTCTCTACGTCCGCTACATAGTATAGCGGACGGCCCCGCAGAATGTTTTTGGTTGTGTTCTCTACGTCCGCTACTTAGAATACCACTACTTAGTTTTTTCTTCTACACTTTGTTCCACCTCTCCAAAACTTCGTTTTTTCTACACTTTTTTCAGTTTTTAAAACTGAAAAAAGAGGGAAAAAAAATTTGTCAAACGGGGCCTTAGTTTTTTCTTCTACACTTAGTTTTTTCTTCTACACTTACTTCCACCTCTCCAACACTTAGTTTTTTCTACACTTAGTCCAAACTGTCCGCTATATAGTATCGCGGATATACTTACCGCAGAAAATGGTTGGCACGGACCAGACATTTTTTTTCAGTTTTTAAAACTGAAAAAAGAGGGAAAATTTTTTTGTCAAACGGGGCCTTAGTTCCCGACCTTCCCGAACCCGGCCTAAGCGGAGGGCCCCTTATATCCGCTATATATATAGAACTATACAATGTGGCGTAATGTAATAAATTGGAATAAATTGGCGCCCGTGATGCAGTTTTAATAAATTGAAATAAATTGGCCCGAAGACTTGTTTTAGCGACATAGTACGTTAATGCTATTTTAATAAACTGACGCCCAAAGACTTGTTTTAGCGACGGAATCAACAATCTCAATTTTTCCAAAAAATAATGTACAATTCATAATCAACGATCTCAATATATCAATATATCGAGGCAACAAAAAAAGGCACAATTAACCAAGAAAAAATTTGAAAACATAATAAACAAGAACATAAATATTTTTATTATAATAAACTATGGTTCACAAATGGGGTACGAAAGCTTTTCACAAGCGCTCCGTTCAAAGATTACAACTTGAAAATCCCACCACCCAAGGTGTTCGAACACTACAAAGTCCCCGAGTTCGAGGCCATGCTGGCGCACGAAGACGTTCCAACCCTCTGCGAATTCCTTTTTTTGGGATCGGCCGGGCTTCAGCTTGATTTCAACCTGCCATGCCCCCTTGCGGCTATATAATCTTGCACTATCATGAATTGTTGTAAATTGATTGGTAAATGCTTCCGGTATGTCCTACCAAACACAAAATACAAAAAATAGGTTAGTTTTGGTTAAGAAAAACAAAAGATCAAACTTTTAACACACGAAAATACAGAGAAAGAGAAAGAGGGATAGCCTACAAGTTCATGCTCAAATCCCGGCATCATGACTTTGAAAAAGTGTTTGCCTACCAGGTGCAAGTTGCCAATATAATCGTAGGCGTAGGTGGTCTCCGATCCAGAAGCCATCGAGATCGTCGTTGAGGTGAGGACGGTGGTGTCGGCGGGGAGATGTGGGTGACCGGAGATGTGAGTCGCCGTAGATGGGGTAGCGGCTTTAGGTTAGATGTTCGAGAGAGGGGACGCCGTCCGCTACAATAATATAAATACCCCGATCTGATTAAATATTTATAGCAGGAGAGAGTTGACGCCATACAGATACCAGGGGACAGTTCTCGGGGCTCACGCCCGAGACTTTATAGGCGACCGAGGGGACAGGCCCTGACATGTGTCAGCCTAGAGATCGTCCGCCATACAGTATGGCGGACGCCTTTTTCCTGACACATGTCAGGAACAGAAAGGCGTCCGCGAGACAGTCTCGCGGACATGGGAGGAGGGCAAAAAGGTAAAACTCCCGTCCGCGAGACAGTATGGCGGACGGGGATCAGTTTTGGAAAAAGCGCGATCTGGACCGTCCATCTTTCAGGATGGACGGTCAGATCGCGCTAGCAACTTAACTCCATTTGCTAGCGCTATCAATGGATCAGCTCCCATATATATATATATATATATATATATATATATATATATATATATATATATATATATATATATATATATATAAGGAGCTGATCCATTGATAGCGCTAGCAAAATAGGAAAAGTTGCTAACGCGATCTGGCCGTCCACGCGCGATCTGTGGATGGCCCAGATCTTTTTTTACGCTTTTTTTAGTCCGTCCGCTACATAATGTAGCGGACGATTTTTTGACAAAAATACCCTCAAGTTTAAAAACAGCCCGTCTGCTACATTATGTAGCGGACGGACTTTTCTGTCATTTTTTTTTCTCTTTCTCTCATTAATGCTCTGACTTTTTCTCGCTCTCTCTCTCTCTCTTCCCTTTTTCTCATCCGCTACATTATGTTGCGGACAAGTTTTCTGACAATTTTTTCTCTCTCTCTCTCTTTCTCTTTTCTCTTGGCATCAACTCATTCCGGTAGTTCTAGAAACTCATTCCAGGACTCGTAGGAAAGAAAGATTTCATTGTATCTTCAATACTTTTTTCATCAAAACTACCACTTGGGTTTTCACCCATTTGCTTAGGTAGCTGAAATTCATACCCAAAAGTAGAGGGCCTGAATTGCAGAGGTCAAGCATCTCCAAAAAGCAGAAAGCCTGAATTGCGGCAATCTGTTTCAAAGCTTTTCTTTTGATGGTTATCATATGAAAGGAGAAAGAGGGGAGAGGAGGACGAAAGAGAAGAAAAAAGTGGTGAGAGAAAAAGATAAGTCAGATTGAAGAGAAAGGACATAGAGAGAGGGGAAAAACAAGTCAGAGCATTAATGAGAGAGAGAGAGAGAGAGAGAGAGAGAGAGAGAGAGAGAAAAATGTTAGAAAACTAGTCCGCTACATTATGTTGCGGATGAGGGAAAGAGAGAGAGAGAGAGAAAAAAAAAAGTCAGAGCATTAATGAGAGAAAGGGGAGAGAGAGAAAAAAATGACAGAAAAGTCCGTCCGCTACATAATGTAGCGGACGGGCTGTTTTTAAACTTAAGAGTATTTTTGTCAAAAAATCGTCCGCTACATAATGTAGCGGACGGACTAAAAGAAAGCGTAAAAAAAAGATCTGGGCCGTCCACAAATCATGCGTGGACTGCCAGATCGCGTTAGCAACTTCTCCTATTTTGCTAGCGCTATCAATGGATCAGCTCTCTCATATATATATATATATATATATATATATATATATATATATATATATATATATATATATATATATATATATATATATATATATATATATCAATTAGTGTACACCTTATATTCAACGGTTCACATGCACGTAAACGCCACAAACACAGTCCACGACTATAAGATAGACTTTCATCCCTGTCTGATTTGGCTGCTTTATTCTACACGTAGGTGTTCCCATGATATTGGGAAAAAGGAAATCTTCTAAATCTTTTTTCATGCCAAAAGATACAGATTCTGGTCTATACTTGGGGGCTTGATCAGTGGGTTGCTACAGGTTAACTACCTTAATTTGGATGCTCGTGATGGGAAAATGGTTGCATGTTATCCGAGAATCTTTTGATATTGCTGGAAATTGTCAAAGAAAAGGAATCCAGCTGTTGTGCTGAATGTGTTGAAGATGTGATTATTGTTGTAATCACGAATACATTGTCAAGAACAACATGTGATCTGCAATCCTGTCAATAAAAGGAAAGTAATGTGATCTGCACCTGCCAATGATCGGCATTGCTGGACTTATCACGGGGACTAGTAGAGTTCATATGTCATCATACATCACCTAGTAGACATCATATATATATTTTTTTCTATTTAATTGTCCCTAATCATGCATAAAATACAGGATAAGTATTATCTACTGTATATAACATCTGTTGTGGTAGCTGTAGCAACAGATGATTGCCGCTAAAAGTAATTATTGCTGTTAAATTTGTAGTGACACTCTTTTGTCACTAAAATACATTTAATGACGTGTAGCTCACCCGTGTCTAATGTGTGTACTTTTTAGGAGAATTGGGCAAAGATTAAGAGGACGGCGTGATTCCCTTTAAGCGCTGGGGCCCGAATTCAAGCCCACTTTCAACAACCATTTTCTCGGCCATTACTCTGCCTTTTTTGCCCCCACAACGACACACAACCTCGGCCCAATCATGAAACGATGTAAGCCCCAAATCCAATTTGTGTATAAACTGCACTCTCTCTTTTTCCTCCTGCTGCTGCTGCTGCTGCTGCTGCTGCTGCTGCTTACAAATTACAATTACAAAGCTCTCGAATTCTCTGAAATGCATTATCTATGTTCCGACAGTATCGGCCCACCAAAGTGTAGATGGTAAACAGGCCCAAGCTCAATTTACTTGAATTGAACTGGGTTGGGCTGGGCTGGGCTCTCATTTGCCCCCTCCGACCTTTACCCCTACATTACAATCCAAAACAGTCAGATAATAGGATAGCATACCACCAAACCAACACTATCTATCACCTTCCTCCTTATCCTCTTGACAAAATTCAATCTTCCCACCAGAAGAACACCCCTTTGCTCCAATCAATCCATCCAGACATGTAGTCAACCAAGAAAAGTAATGCAGGAGTCGCTCCACCTTTCCTCCACCACCCCTCCCAAACACCCCTTTCCACCCATTTCCCACCCAACAAGCAGAAACAGAAACCTCCGATTCCCCCCTCCCCCCTCCTCCTCCAAATCCACCACCGCAATCTCCCTCCCCCACAAACCCACCAAATCCCCCCATTTCCCTTCCCTCTCCCCTCCGCCTCCAAACAACCCAAATCCCGAGTTCCAAGAAAAGCTCCTCTACCTCGACTCGCTGGGCCTGGACCTCTTCACCCTCCTATCCACCCACCCACCCATCCTCACCACCCCCACCGCCGCCATCAGGTCCACTGTTGCCGCCCTCCACCGCCACGCCGGCCTCACCCCGCACGACGTCCGCCGCGCCGCCTCCATGTGCCCCGACCTCCTTACCACCCCCTCCTCCTCCCTCCTCCCCGTCCTCACCTTCCTCCTCCGCGAGGCGAGCCTCGACGGCCGCGACCTCCGCCGCGCCCTCCACCGCCGCCCGCGCCTCCTCACCTCCTCCGTCGACTCCCGCCTCCGCCCCTCCCTCTACTTCCTGCAGTCCACGATCGGCATCCCTCTCCTCCACAAGCACACGCACCTCCTCTCCAACTCCGTCGAGGACAAGTTCTTGCCCCGGATCGACTACTTCCAGAAGCTAGGGTTTTCGTACAAGGACACGATCTCGATGTTTCGGAGATTTCCTTCGCTGTTTTGCTATAGTATTGAGGGGAATTTTGAGCCCAAGTTTAACTACTTCGTGGTGGAGGTGGGGAGGGAGTTGAGGGAGCTGAGGGAGTTTCCACAGTACTTTTCGTTCAGTTTGGAGAACAGGATCAAGCCGAGGCACCAGCATTGTGTCGAGAAGGGTGTGATATTGTCACTCAAGGCGATGCTGAAGTCGAGCGACGAGTTGTTTTGTGAGAGGTTGGAGGTGTGTTGTGGCTCGTCCATGCCGGTGAGAACTTCTCCCTTGTGGTGTACAGATTTGGAGTCCCATAATGTTGGTGTAATATAGACTTGATTTCTTGATAAATAAATTGATGAAGTTCTCACCTGATTTATGTGATGGTTGAGTATTTTGCATTTTCCAAATAATGTGGTAGTACTAGGTGTCTTCCCTTTTGGTTAAGAGTATAATGGTTTCCTTTGAAGATACTACCGAACCATAACTGCAAAATTGTGTCTGACTGGTTGCAAAATGTGGGCTTTAAGATTTGTGTTTTTGCGAGATAGTGTTGCTCGCGATGTTTAAACGAAATAAGAACGTATTTGCTCTGTTTCCTGGTCCACTTGGTAGATTTTCAGAAACTGAGATTCCAATCCACACCTGACACCTGCATTGCCATTCCCGTTTGAGGTTCTCTTTATATTTTACTGAGATTTGTTAGAACTGCTGATATACGTTTTTTTTCTTGTTCAAGTCCAATTACAGTACCAGTTTAGTGTTCTACATAGTCATTATTATGGTAGTGGAGACCAAAAGAGTTTACTCGGAAGTGATTAACTTTAGATAGGCCTCATGTGCTTAGTAATTTTTTCTTCAGGAATGTTGAACCCAAGCGTAGTGTTAATACAACATTGACTGGTATGTAAGTAATAGGGTAGGCATTGCTAACTAAATTCTACTAGTTGTTGTCGTTGAATAACCGCTTCAGCACATCCACATTATCTATGATATATCCGTTTTTTTTTATTTCTCTTTTCAAAAATTTTTTGCTGCTATGAAATTTTTGATGCGATTTGATCATAAGTCGCCAGTTCCTCCAACACGGACAGAAGCGAGACGGCAAGTGCGAGCGGAAGCTGGTATAGTGGACCCATATCGTATAGAACTTAAAATGCAGAGCAGAAGTGGAAGGCAACAGCCAGTGACGACCAAGAGTTTCATGACTTTTGTTTGGTCTCACAATATCAGAATCGTAGACGATATTTCTATGTTTTTAGTTTGAACCTTATTGGTGATATCCAGCTAGTATACTTCTTAGCTAAGTTACATGGAATCGGTACGGGTGTCCGAGTTGGATACATGTCCAAGTGTCGGATTCGCCTAACTTTCAAAACCCAAGACAGGGAGGGGGACACGGCAAAATATCTCTATCTATTACTATTTTTCAGTTAATCCTAATGCAAAGTGGTGCTTTTAGTGGGGCACATTGTTTTGATTGAAATCTTACCTCATCTCAAAGCACTAATAAATTAAAAGAAACACTTTAAGATAGTGTTCTTAGTGGCATATTCTTAGAGATGTGCAGACGCATATCCCATACCCATTTCCAAGTGTCGAGTGTCCAACACGGGTACTTCACGCTTTTTGAAGAGTCTATGTAACGTAGCTTCTTAGGTAAAACCTAAACATTTATATTCTTAGGTAAACATAGAGCCTAACGTCTTTCCTCTCCTTTTTGGCCTTTACTTTAACACCCATAATAATAATAGAGGTTGTTATAGAGAATTGAGTGACTGTTTTTTGAAAATTCTACAGCCAAACACTTTTTCAAACGTAACCTACAGCCTCCCACCGTTTTTTCTGGTCCTGTAACCCTCCTACCACTGCTCAATCCTGCTACCCTAAGAAGCACGGACTCGGGTGCGGGTGCGGATACGCGGATACGGCATTTTTAAAAATTTTAGGATACGGGTTCGGCGGGGATACAGCATATATTATAAATATTTTTTTAATTATATATACTTAGTTTTTAATTTTTAAACAATTTAAATCTTAATAATCATAATATGTGTTTGATATATGTGAAAAGATATTAATATTCCAACCAAAGTAGTGAGTTTTTAAGTTTAATGGGTTCTTTTGTAAATTTTAAAGCTTTCGACCAAATTAGTTAAGTTTAATGGGTTGTTCTATAAATATTAAAATTTTAAAACTGAACATAATATAGCTTTTATGTGTTATCACTTCTATTTCTATGAAATAGTGAGGTTGGTTTATATAATAACTTAACATTGGGGTCCTTACATAATATAATAAAACTAATGTCCTAAATAATATAACATATAACATTACAAGTCAAAACAGAAGTAGAGAAGAAAAAACAGAAGAAGAGAAGAAGAAACATCGACGCAGTACACCGAAGCAGGCGCACGGCGCTCGCCGCAGTGGGTCGCCGGGACTCGGCCCACGGGGACGCCGGTAAGTCCCCTCCTCCTTCTCCTTCTCCTTCTCCTTCTCCTTCTTCTTCTTCTGCTTCTTCTTCTTCCTTCTTCTCTCCCGTGTCTCCTCTCAGATTTCCAGTAGCCGCTAGAGTTCCCAATGGTCGTCGGTGGTCACCGGAGTTCCCGGTGGTCGCCGGTGGTGACAGATCTGAGCCGATACGCACCCAATCCGCACCCGGGATTTAAGAAATTAAAAAAAAAAAAAAAAAGGTGGACACGCACCTGACACGCACCGGTGCCGCACCCGAGGCACACCCGCACCCGACGCGTATCCGGTGCCGGCGCTTCACTCCAAGTGCTGCACCGGTGCTTCATAGCTGCTACCCTTCTTAGACCGCCAAAAATCATGAGTTACAGATTTGCATGCGTAGCTTTATCTTTCTTTTCTAGACTTATCTGAAGATTATACTCGTATCTCCTCCCCTAGGGCAAACAAACTTGCGTACTACTTATCAGCCTTAGCTCTCTTAAAACCTTACAGTTGCGTTAATTTTGACTATTTCCATTGAGAGCTTCCGTTTCTCGTCCTGTTGAGCATAAATCAGTTATATTAAGGCATAGCTCCTTGATCACATTGCGGTTGCACCTTATTGATTCCATTAGCTGATGTTTGAGACTAGTCTTAGATGACTTGAACCGAAATTCTTCAACTGCTAGAGCATCTTGGATTTGTTCGACCATCCTAAATAAGCGTCTATTATAATCGAAATTCTCTTCGTGCAAGCGAAAGGATCTTGGATTTGTCTAACTATCATTCAATAAGTGTTTTTCTGTTATTGTTGCAATCGGTGAATTTAGTTTCTATCGTTTTTATTAACAAAAAGACAAAGAAAGATGATTTGATCTGCTTTATCTATTATATCTTCATCATAGTTATTCAACTCATTCCTAAGTACTCAAGTTAAATGGACCGGGGATTGTAGAGGAGAAAAGAATCAAAAAAGGCATGTGGTTGGCAGATAAGTAATAGGGTAGGCATTGCTAACTAAATTCTGCTACTAGTTGTTGAATCACTGTTTTATCACATCCACGTTATTCACGATTTATCGGGTTTTTTTCTCAAAATTTATTTATTGCTATGAAATTTTATATGCGGTTTGATTCTAAGTCATCAGTTCCTTCGCGGGGGATAGGAGCGAGACCGCAAGTTGGAGCCGAAGCTGGTATAGTGGTATAGTTGACCCGTATTTCATACAACTTAAAGTGCAGAGCGAAAGTGGAAGGCAACAGCCAGCGAGGATCAAGGATTTTGTGACTTTTGTTTGGCCTGACAATATCAGATTGGAACTGATTTTTGTTATTTTTCTGTTTGAACCTTACTGGTCATATCTGATCAGTTTACTTGGTTGAACGCATTTATATTCTCGGTGAACTTCAACCCTATTGTCTTATCTCTCCTTCTGACCATTAGTTTAACACCCATAATCAAAACAGAGGTGGTTGTCGACAATCAAGTGACTGTTTTTTGAAAATTCTACTGCCAAACACCTTTTCCAACCTAATAAACACCTTCCTACCCCTGCTCAATCTTGCAACCCTTCTTAGAACTTCAAAAATCGTAAGTTACAGATTTGGAATGTGTAGGTTTATCTCTGTTTTCTAAACTTATCTAAAGATTATAATAGTATCTCCTCCCCTAGGGCAACCCAAACTTCTATAATACTTACCAGTCTTAATGTTTCTTGAAACCTTAAAGTTGTGTTACTTTTGACTACTTCCATTGACAGCTTCTTTCTCTTGTCCAGTGGAGCATACATGAGTTACATTAAGGCATAGCTTCTTCGTTACATCGCGCTTGAACCTTATTGGTCATATTGGCTGATGATTGAGACTCTTCTTAGATGACTTGAACGAAATTCTTTATGAGGCTCTTCTTAGATGACTAGAACCGAAATTCCTTATGATTGTTGGAGTATTTTGGACTTGTTCAACTGCCTAAATAAATGATCGTTATTGTTATAATCGGAATTCCCTTTATGGCAGTGAGAGGATAGTGGATTTGTCTTACTTCCCTAAATAAGTGTTTGTCTGTTAATGTCGCAATCGGAGAATTTAGTTTCTATCGGTTGATCTGCTTTATCTATGTTATTTTCATCTTAGTTTTTCCACTAGTTCCCAAGTACGCAAGTTACTTCAGAGCCATGCTGGGGTATGCTTGTTCAGTCAGGTCTAATCTGGTGAGGGAGAAAGAACACAAGAAATGAGCTATAGAAGTTGAAGTTGTAGCTGACTTGAAGGCCCGATTCATCGGTCCTGTGTTTCATCTGTCTGAAATTTTGTTGAATGAGTTGGTGATCACGCTCAAGCATATATGTGCAGGCATCACCGCGTAAACCTAACTTTGTTGGTTCTTCATGTCTTGCACATTGGCACTACCGAGTACAATATGCTGTGGCTTTAATCCAAATTGAACTAGTATCATTTGTACAATAGTCTTCCTTCATAAATCACTTTGACTTGGCACGCATTTTGAATTTACACTGCTAAACTAATAATTATACAATAGCCTGTATTAGATTGCTGTAAGTTTTTTGTATTTGTGAGGTCAACTGCTTTTCTCACAAGAGAGAGCTTTAATGACCCCGTTGCAACCCTGTGTTGGTCAATTGTTTATGGGTGGAAGCGCTTGGGGGGGAGAATCCCATGTTCCGAGTAGTTAATGAAGTGTAACAGGTTATGGTGCTGACATGTATAGCTACAATGGACCTTTTGTTAACGGTGTCTAATCACTTAATAACCTCAGGTAATTAGTGTGTTTAAGGGAACCAGCTTCCATTAGTTGCCTCGTGTAACTCCTAACGAATCCATTTTAGAAAATGTGTAGAGAATAAAAGTGTGATGACGTGCTTCCGAAAAATTGAAGCCTTTTTTTTTTTTTGGTTATTTAATCACTTGGTTATTGTCAAGAAAACAAGTAAAAAAAAAATCTAACTTGGACTCCAGTGACCTAATCATCAGGGAGGAGTGACAAGACGTTGATGGCTTCGGGCTTGTTTTAATATGATCCACATTGATTGATCATACAAAAAGTCACAAAAAGTGACATTGATTGATCCGCAATTCAATTACTACTTGTGTATGAGTGTTGATGAGTGTACAGTGTGAGTGTGTGTGTGTGTAACATTTGGAACCATTCGGGAGATGTAAAACATCATCGCCTAGTATTCTCTTATCTGACTTTTATCTGAGAACCAATCGTCCGATTCTCGTGATGAAGTCTTTGACACTCAAATGCTGGCGGTGTTGCAGTCAGCTGCGCCTCCATTGTATCATCATCATTGTGATGTCCCTCGAGAGATGAGATGGCGGCTTCAAAGTCATGAGAAGCCCCGACATAAAACTTTGAGCTAAATACTGAGCCAGCCCCTCGGAGACAAGAGCCAATTGTAAGGAGTCCACCAAATATGCGCTAGCTAATTAAAGTCCCCCACGGCTACATTAGCAACTGGGCTGCAAAAATGAACTCCCCCATCCCCCCCCCCCCCCCCCCCCCCCAAAAAAAAAAAAAATTAAAAATTTGACCACTAGTCACGTGAGCCACTCACTATGCCGGCTGTTGCCCTATATCCTTCACAACTTCCAATTAAATTGCTCACCATATCCCTTTTCCCAAATAAAGTTTGAGAAGTTTTTGCTCTTAATAACTTGATTTTAATACTTAATTACTCCATTTTAAATCTTACAATTCACCGTCAGCAGTTCCACAAAAAACCCACCCACCATAACTGTCCCTTCGAAAAAGCTCCGTCGGAATATAATGTAGCTCCACCCACTGTATAGCCGAGGGAAAACCAAGGCGCAGAACAACCATAAACAATAAATACTTAATCAAAACCAACAATGCCCGGCCTTAACTTCCCTCATACCATGCAAACACCAACATCGAGTCACCCTCGTGCTGCACCAGATTACGAGAGAAATCGACCAGGATTCTCTTATGGGTAAGGCTATTTGCGGATGGTATTTTTATTGGATTTGATCGGTCCAATCCAATTAGGTGGCCTAACGGGTCGTACTAATGTTGACTTATTATTTGACTTGGACATTAATTAATTAAATTAGGCTAAATAACATTATGAGCCTATATAATTTTAGCATCCAATACACTAGGATTCCTCCTTCTACCCTATATAAAGGGGTCTAGCCCCTTCAGGTAAAAAAGAGCTCACACACATACACATTGTGTCTTTATTGCTTCTCAGAGTTCTACATTGTTAGCCATCTCTGACTTAAGCATTAGAGCGCTCCCCCGCCGGAACCCCACCCGGCGGTCACTCCGTGTTCTCTTTTGCAGGCATGATTTCTGGTGTGGGTCCCGATCCAATTTTTAGCTGTAACAAATTGGCGCCATCCGTGGGACCACCACAGGGAACATGGCCAACCACTCTTCTTCCGATGACTCTTCACACAGTTATTCCAAGAACCATCACGCACGAACTAGCGGCTCTTATCGACTTGGTCATTCTCATGACCAACACTCGACCCCTTCACGCCGCCGTCGCTCCAGTTCTTCTGAAGATTTATACGTTAATGTAACGTCTGCTACTCCCGAATCAGAGACTAGACCTCGGAGAAACCAATCTCCAACGTCTACTCTAAAAAATGGTGACCTACGCCATCACCTGAACCGTCAGTTATTGAAAACACCCCATGCCGAACTTACAAAAGAAATCCACGAACTGAAAGACATCGCAAACACTCTTCAACAAAAGCTCGACATGGCGGTGGCTTCGCCATCCACTAACCATTCTCATCTTGACCCTGACAATCTTCGCCTCTGTCTCACCTCGAGATCAAGCTACGGTCGCAAATACAGGTCAGCGGCCGATCCGACCTTCATTCCCAAAGAGAAGAATAGAGAGCACGTAACAAGAAGTGGATCATGCTACTGTCATGATCCGTTAGTCGAAGACAGTACCAATTCCTCTCTCAAACAGGTTGCCAGACCGAAGACCCCTCGACGATCGATTCACAGAAAGAGGACGCCCGAGTTCTGTTCCCAAGAACGAGACTCCTGGAAGATTGTCCTTAGATATCACTCTCCAAAATGATCTCCCCCGAGGGAAGAATTCGGATACCCGTTATCCGAGGCCATCGAGAAGGCAAAACTGCCTCCTAATTTTTGAATGCCTCAATGTGATCTCTACGACGGAACCGGAGATCCAAGAGAACATGTCTACCAGTTTGAAACAAACATGCTCCTCTTCCAAGTCTCAGATGCTGTCATGTGCAGAGCTTTCCCTACCATTCTGAGGAAGGCTGCACATGCATGGTTCAAATCTCTACAACCAAGATCCATCTACTCTTTTAGCCAATTATCGGATCTCTTTCAGAAGCACTTTGTAAGCAGTCGCTCCCGAAGGAAGAACTCGGTGAGTCTGCTGAACATTGTGCAAGAGAAAAATGAGTCTTTGTCATGCTTTCTCGAACGATTCAACGCAGCCACTTTGGAAATCGATAACTTGGATGAATCCGTGAAGTATACTGCTTTCCTCCGAGGCCTTCGACCCACATCCAAGTTCGTATTCTCTATGAACAAAAGTCCTCCAGATAATATGAAAGCCCTTCTTGAGAAGGATAACAAATATATTCAAGCAGAAGAATACCTGGAGACACACAGAGGATGACGTGGAGAAGGGAAGGAAGAACAGAAGAAACGATCTCGAGAGATAACTCCTCCAGAAGGAAAGTCAGCAAAACGTTCTAAGCGTGATGAACAGCGTCCAAAAGACCCGTTTGCTTCGGAAAAGCTGACACCCCTCAATGCAAAACCATCACAGATTCTTCATGAGATCAAAGACAATAAAGCTCTCAAGTGGCCAGACAAAATGAAATCTCGACCAAATAAAATGAACAAAGATTTATGGTGTCACTTTCACAATGATCATGGCCACACAACTGACAATTGCGGGTCGCTTAAACGAGCAATTGAGGTCCTTATCAAGCGTGGCCAGTTGAGAAAGTTTGTAGCTCTTAGAGAAGGAGAACAACAGACAAAATCATCCATGGAGGAAAGAGAAGATCGGGAAGAGAATGCAGGTACAATCAACATTATATCTGGGGGATTATCTGCAGGAGGTTCATCAGGACGGGCTTGAAAAGCATGCGCCAGAGAAGTATGCATAACGAGTCAGCCCCCAAATAAGAAAGAGAAGACGGTACCCGTAGCGACGATCACCTTTTCCGATGACAATTCAAAGGATATAAAAACTCCTCATGATGATCCATTAGTCATCACAATTAAGGCTGGGAACTTTGATGTAAAGTGTGTCTTGATTGATAACGAAAGTTCCACAGAAATCTTATTTTATGATGCATTCAAGAAGATGAACATTTCAACGGACCGTCTCCAAAAGATGGATGCACTGTTGTATGGATTCTCCAATCATCCAGTTACAACCGAAGGTATTATTGCACTCCCAGTTGCGATTGGCACACCTCCAGCACAAGCAAACTTCATGCTTGATTTTGTGGTGGTAAAGGTCCCCTCAGCATACAACGCCATATTGGGACAACCAGCACTCAATCAGTTACAAGTTGTAGTGTCAACTTATCACCTCAAGATGAAGTTCCCCATGGAACACGGGATTGGAGAGGTGAAAGGAGACCAGACTACAGCTCGTCAGTGCTACTTGACTTCATGCGGATCAAAGAACAAGGAAGCACTCATTATCGAAGACCTCCGGGAAGATACAAAGATGCAAAGGGGAGAACCAGTTGAAGATCTTGTAAGCATCGAAGTACATCCCGGAGAAGAAAACAAAACGGTTCAGATTGGTTCAATTCTTAAGGAAGACACCAAGCTCGAGCTGGTGAACCTAAGGAGATTTGGTCCTGAGCAAGTTAGAAATCTTCGATCCAAAGGCAGCGACGGGAAAGTTATCTCCAAACTGGGAAGGACCCTATCGTGTTATAAAGGTGCTCAAACCGGGCGCCTATACACTGGGAACACTTTCTGGAGAACCAATCCCTCGCATTTAGAATACTGAGAATTTGCAAAAATATTACCAGTAGCATCTTGCCTCGAGGCAAGACACTTCTTTTTCAGGGGGATAAGGGCCCAGACCTTATCAAAACCCCAATCTTTTAGAAATTGTCTTTAGAAAGATTTTTTTTCGAATAAATGGGTTGTCAAGCAATCTAATGTAAACTTTATCTTTTGCTCGAGCAATAAAGTTATTTTTCTCAGCATTGTTATAATGTAAATTTAGACATTCTGTCCAAACAGAGTGATGACCTAACACTCTGCCCGAACAGAGTGATGGCTGAACACTCTGCCCGAACAGAGTGATGGCTGAACACTCTGCCCGAACAGAGTGATGGCCGAACACTCTACCCGAGCAAAGTGTATAACTCTTGGGTTTTATAAAAATACAAGAGTAGGCCAAACGGATTAGCTACAGCTGTAAGTCTGTGAAGAAAAAAAGTTAATGGGGGCACCGTCACTCCACCAAAGCTTTTGCTTCTTCGAAGTTTAGGCCAAGCGAGGGTGCTCAACTTCTTTGCCAACTCTTTAAGTGACGAATAAAGGGTTTGAGTCAAAGTAAAAATCAATAATACTGTGTGAATGGTAAACACAAACCATGGGAAACACATAGTAAAGCATAATAGCATGAAATAAAAGATAAAGAGTTTTACAATAAGCCCTTGAAAGGGCATCAAAATTCTCTGTCAGAATAAACCAAAAAGCCTAGATACAAAGGCTAAAATCTAGGGCTCAGGGGCATCACCAGAAGGACCTTCCCCTGGAGGGTGAGAAGCTGCAGCATCACCTGCCACTGATGGCAGAACAGTCTCTCCAGAAGGAGATATCACTGCAGGCCGAACGAAGTCATCTAAGGGGATATTAGGAAAGCGCTCGGCGAACATCTCCTTGGCCTTCGTGAAACCAAGCTCATAAATCTCAAGGCCATCTTCTGTCCGCTTCTTCAACCATTCATCCCCAGCATTTCCATCCAAGAAGTCGCGGATGCCTTGGTCTCGAGCTTTAGTCACCTCTTTTACTACCCTCCTTTTTGCTTGTTCCAGCCTCTTCTTCAGAGTAAAAATTTGAGCAAGATGATCTGCCTCTTGCATGCTCAGTTCTTCAGCACGATGAGTGGCTTCTTGTGCCTCCTTAATGGCCTCCCTCTTATGATAAGCCTCCTCCGCTGCTACCTGCCTCGCCATCTCAAAGCGAGAAAGCATTTCAGATCCGCTGGCATACATCTGGATTAAAGATTGGAATGATCAGCTAAATGAAAGTTGAAAGCAAAGCAGAAGTCTAGTTTGGACAAAGGTTGTTACCGTATACACGGCCTGGGTGAAGGAGCAGGCAAAGGTCTCGTGTGTCTGATTCTGGAAGACCTCCTTGTCTTAATGAAGAATTCCATGAAGAAGATGTTGCTCCTCGACCTGGCTGTCTGGCATCCCAAGGTCCTCACGCCTAAGTGTCCATCTCGGTCGAAAGATGGGATCATCATCAATGGACACTTGCTCCAGGATGCGTGGAAAATGTTCTGGAGGAGTGACTCTAGTCCTCTTAGGAGCAGGGGGCAACTCCACACTTGGCTGCTTCTCCTTTTGCTTCCCCTTAGCTTTCTGAAGAACGCCAAGAAAGCCTCCTAGTGGGGATTTTCCACTTCTGCTAGCCATCTCTGCAATGAAGAAATAAATCAATACGGGAATAAATACTTAAACCAAATTGAAATCAATGACTTCCATAAAGCACACCTAGAGGAACGGTCTCGGAAATGACACGCCAGGAATAGCGGGAAGAGGAGGAGGAATCGAAAGACCAGCTGGAATGGGCTTTGGAGGAATGATCTTTGCCCACTCCAATTGCTCCTCCGAAATAGGCTCATCAATAGAAAGACAGCCTCGAAGTTTAATGGACTAATTAAGAATGTGCTTAATAAGATTGTTGGGAATGGGCTTGCTAGGATTCTCAAAATCCTTACGATAAGGATTCCAGTCTCTATCAAACGGAAGCTTCCCTTTGTCCAGATAGCCAACGAAGAAGTATCTGGAGTGCCATTCGGTCCTCCCTTCAGAAGCCATTGCCTACTATGAATGTAATACCATCCGGGGCAGTTGACAACTCCTTTGATGAAACAGATTTCGAAGAAGACTCTCATAAAATCTGTTGTATCTAGTTTGTAGCCTAAAGTCTGAACCAGATATATAAGCGCGACAAGCTTCCTCCAACCATTTGGAACAAGTTGACCGGGAGCCAAGTGATAATGTTCGAAGAAACGAAGAGCAAAAGGGTGAAGAGGAAGCATATACCCAGACTTCACATGCTCTTCGTAGATACCAGTTTCAAACTTGGTTCCGTAATTAACTGGTTCTTGCAAACCAGGAAGACGAGCATACCAACCTTCGGGAATAGGATATTCCAGAATCAACTCGTGCAAGTCCTTCGCCGACATCTTACTTGATTTCTCATCAGCAGTATACCAAGGCTTGGGATTAGCCTTATCCTCGGCTTGATCCTTCACATCTCCTAAGGCATTTTTTCCAGACAAAGAATGCGGAGGCTGAGAAGTGGAAGGTTGTGGAGGGGATGAAGGTGGTAATGGTTGGGAAGTCGAAGGTGGTGGAAGTTGTGGGTTTGAAGTTCTAACTTCACTTCCTGAAGTTAGAACCCGTTCCAAACTTGAAGATGAATTACTTATATAAATATTCTCTTCGGACGAGGAAACAGACGCTCAAGTTTCGGACATGTTTTCTACTAAACCAGGAAACTACAAAAAACTTGAAGTGTTGTACAGAAAGAAGAGAGGAAAAGAGACTTACTTGGAGAGTAGTGTGCTTCCAAATGATTCGACTGAGAAAATAATGAAGTGAAAGACTCTTTATATAAAGAAACTCCAAGTAACCGTCACTTGGGGAACCCAACCATACGTCTCCCCCTACGTGTTAGAAGCCTAGCAGAGATAAGTTTGAAATTTTCAAAAATTCTTGCTCAAATGCATTAATGGAGAGAATGAGACATGTGGAAGGTAACTAAGATTCTGCTCGAGCAGAATCCCGTCCGAACACTCTGCCCGAGCAGAGTGACCACGGCCGAGTTGAATTCTGCCCGAGCAGAATCCCGTCCAAACACTTTGCCCGAGCAGAGTGATCTTTGCAGAGCAGAATTCTGTCCAAACAGAATCCCATCCGAACACTCTGTCGGAGCAGAGTGACCACGACTGAGTAGAATTCTGCCTGAGCAGAATCTCGTCTGAACACTCTGCCCGAGCAGAGTGATCGTTGCAGAGCAGAATTCTGTCCGAACAGAATCCCGTCCGAAAACTCTGCCCGAGCTGAATGAGCAAGGCCGAGCAGATTATGTCCGAACATAATCCCGTCCGAACACTTTGCCCGAGCAGAGTGATCTTGGCTGAACATAACTCTGTCCAAACAAAATCCCATCCGAGCAGAACTCTACTCAAGCAGAACCATGTCCGAATAGAACCATGTCCGAATAGAACCTTGTCCGAGCAGAGCACTCTTTGGATATTTGAAATGTCAGACAAACAGATTCAATTCTGTTTTTGGCATATTTCGCTACCACCAGTGAAAAAAGTGTGCTTCCACCCGTTTCATTAACACTGGTAAAAGCAGAGGGCATATGATATAGCTAAAAATATCCCTCCATTCTACAGGCGACACGTGGCGGTAATGACACGTAAGCTGTACTGGTTCATTACTGATATGGCACTTACCATGTCAATCTCCGAGCTGAATCCTAAAGATGCTCTGACTCTATCAGCTAAGATTGATATGAGATCCTCTAGGATCTTAATTAGATTCTGATTAGAGTTGGTCAAAGCCAGTCCTACTAGGATTCCTCCTTCTACCACTATATAAAGGGGTCTAGCCCCCTCAAGTAAAAAAGAGCTCACACACATACACATTGTGTCTTTATTGCTTCTCAAAGTTCTACATTGTTAGTCTTATCTGACTTAAGCATCGGAGTGTTCCCCCGCCAAAACCCCACCGGGCGGTCACTCCGTGTTCTCTTTTGCAGGCCTGATTTCTGGTGTGGTTCCCAATCCAGTTTTTAGCTACAACAATCAGAATAGTGGAATTAAAGGCACTACAAGAAAAAGAGACGATTATGTGCACTCAGAACGATAGTCTGGAACTAGGGCTATGAAAAGCATCCGTGCCTTTGCTATGCTGACTTACGGAGCTAAGCATCTCCTCTTAGCTTGCATGTCTGTGGTGCTAGTGTGGGATGCTAGACCTTTGCTTTGTCATCAGAACAGATGACACGAGGTATATTCTCATTAATGGCTAGCTTGGTGGCTATCTCGGCTAATTCTGTGTAATCAGTAGTGACTCGGTTTCTATGGGTAGTTGTTGCTCTCTAGAGCATATGGTGTGACCGATATGGTGTCGTCTTTGTCAATGAACTTTTTGCACCTCAAATTACTATTTTTAGTATCACTAATCTAGTGGCCTCCATTAAGCGTACTTTGGGATATCAGAAGTTGTTGCAGAAGATACATCTGAGTTGGGAGTTGGTCACAACGGCCTATGCATACCACCAGTTACAAGCAATGCATGCCCCCTCTTCTCCCTCTGTTTTTACCGGTTGTGTGTTCCTTCCTGATACAGCCATCACCAATTTTGCTATCTGGTCACCACGTTCAATGGTTCTAACTTACAGTCAGGTTTTGGTTTACTTTTGTTTAATTTGCAGTGGGAGCCTATTGGATCCTTGATGAGGACGTTATACGCGACAGACCCCTTAAGCACTCTTGCATATGCTATAGTTGTAGCACTTAATTTGTTGTCCTAGAAATGGTTTTTCCATTCTACCTTACCGATGAAAGTTTTTTACTGGTCCGCCTAGTGGTCGTCATCTCACGATGCTTCTCTTTTGTTTGATGCCACCGTTTACTGTTGACTCTTCCACCATGTATATATAGCTTGCGGGACTCAACGATTTATCAGTTTGGCTCAGGCTATGGCCTGTCATGCCGGTCCGCGGGCTATTGACGCGCGTACCTCCTGGCACTAGACCATGTACACAGGGGCGTGTCTTTTGATTTGCCTCGATTTTGACTCTTCATGGAGGGTAATAGTTTGGCTATGACGTTAGTGGAACTACCTTGTGGATGGGGTTGTCATTCTATTTTGCGGATATAGTTTAGATGTTTACTTATTCTATAAGCACTTGTTAACCATACCGGCAGGGAATGTCTGCCGCTTTTAAAATTGTTGCTAAGTGCTATATACTTCTACTATTATTACCGAAAGAATTATACTGTACCCAGCTGTGGTGAAGCCCAATACAAAAAGACCAAAAGAATAAATTGTCTGCATACAAAATTGGGGTATCTTCGTAGCCCTTTGGGGAGGGAGTTTGCGTGTAATCAAACATCACTATAACTCTTTCTGGCAAGAAAGACCAAACTGGGATCGAGAAGATTGGATTACAGACAGAACGGAGGATGACTAGGACCGATGAGGACAGAAAGAGGTCGGGTCCTAATAAAAGGCTTCCTACGTGTATCCAAAAGTAAATCAGACCAATGTAATTCAAATACGATAATCTAGTGTTTTTCATCGACATGATGACATGAGCACCACAATATCTCACTCAAAATCGTTAAAGACGGTGTCATTTACGGTTGGGCGTCAAACAATAAGAAAATCTAAATACTGAGCTCGAAGCCATTACAATCGATGTCACAGTTGGTCGACGAAATAATGACGAGGAAACCTGAATACTAGATCACTCGAAGCCGTTGTCAACAATGCATTGTAGCTTCAGTGTTCTATCTTCTCATTTCTCTCTTCCCTTGTTGGGTAACTCTAATAGCTTACGGATGACGTCTATGGAAAGGCCTTCTTCAATGCTTAGGGTTGTGGTCCAAAAGGCATAGAGTAAAATTGCTACAGATTGACGTATAATATTGGTCATGGGGGTGGACTAGTGGTGGCACGGTCAAGTGTAGATTTTGCTGGATTGCTGTACTTCTCACACTCACATTGTTGCTTGGCGAGAGAACTGAATCGTGGGAGCCATTGTTTTGTGGTTGTAACGGATGAGGCTCATTTTATTTCTTAAATTTTGTTAGTGTTGCATTTCAAGACCAATGATGTAGGTTTTCAAAAGAAAAAAAAAGTTAATTAGGTGTTGACACCAAAAAATATAAATTCTCAATCGATAGATCATTACATTAAATACTATCCATAATCACTAAGAGTTGATGGTTTGTCCTCAAATAATTGCATTTAATGGCTATAATATTTAGATTATTGTTTGCAAGAGGAGATGATGATGGATTCAAATTTCAAGTTGGAAGTTATCTTCTAATGTTAAATGTGTTCTTATTGATAAGGGATAAGTGTAGTTATTTTCTAAGATGTAGTAGTTACTTTTTATTTGGTGGTTACTTTCTGATGTGGTAGTTATTTTTTATATTTAGTTTGTACTGAAAATATTATATGCAAGACTCATTGTAATAATCGTCAATCATTATCAATCAAATTCCTTCTTTTGCTTTCTCTTTTCGAAGAGAAGCTTTTCTTTTTGAAAGACTAAGCCTTCTTAGATTTAAAGTTAGATGCCTTCAATTTACATTAAGGTGTACTTTCTACGATTTACAATTTTATTTTCGTGATTTTCAATCTTCCAAACGCTTTAAAGAAGTCATCATCAAGAGGTAAAAAAAACCCATATATTTGAATCAATTGTAGCAATTGCCTACAAATTGATTGTGTGATTGCATTCCGTGCAAACAATGGCACGCCAGTGGGACAACATAATTCCGACTGTTTGGAAATGCAATTTCAAATCTTTTTAGAGTTGCAAATTTTTCATAAACTATGCATGTGTTTGGAGAGACATGTGAAGTTACTACGTCAATTGGTTGAAGATTGCACCAAGAGTGGTCCAAGTAACTTGCGTAGACTCAATCGAGTGCCAAAAATAGCAAAAGAATTAGAAAATGTATCTTTTGTTGAAGAAGGCACAAAGAGCGATGTTTCTAACCAGAAAATGGTTTCTACACAAAAAGAAAATAAAACTGGTGCTAACGAGAGGCATTTTAATGCTCCACAAGACCATGAAATGGTAAATACACCAAAAGAATATATAAGTGGTGTAGGTAATGAATGTATTAGCAAGCCTTTTTTGGCTTTCACAACAGAAAGATCAAGTTCGATTGAATTTGAGAATTTTGGCTTCGATACCTTAAATTCCAGTGAAGACTGTATACTTGTCAATCCCGTTGATTCCAAAGGTTTAATGATTCGGTACCCACATTAGTTATGTGAAATTCACCATGCAATAATTTTTGATGCTTTGGTCAGTTAGAATATGAACTTTGAAGAAGTTGATTAAGCCAAAAAAATGTTAGATAATTTGTGGAACTTCCAAAAAGTTAAGTCCCAAAATCTAACGAAAATTGTGTTATTATTTTTCTTGAGGAGAATTTATTTGCCTTTTAGTTATAAGAATGACTCTTCACATATTCTAAGTATCATTTGCTTGACCCGGGAGGGGCGGGGGGGGGGGGGGGGGGGGAGGGCGGCAACGTTGACACTAAAAAAATAAGTTCTCAATCAATAGGTCATTGATTTAAATATTATCGATAGCCACTATCGATAGTCACTAAGAGTTGATGGTTTGTCCTCGAGTAATTCCCATTGAATGGTTATAAGATTTAATTTATTGTTTGCAATAGAAGATGATGGTGAATTCAAGTTTCACGTTAGAAGTTATTTTCTAATGTTAAATGTGTTCCTATTGGTAAGGGATAAGGGTAATTATTTCCTAAGATGTAGTAGTTATTTTCTATTTGGTGATTGCTTTATGATGTGGTAGTTATTTTCTAGATTTAGTTTGTCCTATGAATATTAGATGCAAGACTCATTGTAATAATCATCAATCAAATCCTCTCATTTTCTTTCTCTTCTCAAACATAAGTCTTTATTTTTGGAAGACTAAGGGGTTGTTTGATAAAACTGAAATTTAAGTGCTGAAAAAGTTAAGCGCTGAATTCGTAAAACTGAAAATTTCAGGCAACTGAAGTTTTACTGAAAAATAAGTTAACATGTTTGGTCAATGAAAGCAGATGTCTAAATTTTTTTTATTTACAAATTTTTTAATTTTATCAAAATTATGCATTTGTTTATGTACTTTATAACTTTGTTGGGAGTCTAAAATCGTGTTGTTCGTGGTGGCAGTAATGATGGAGTAACACTGGTGAAGGTGGTGGTGGGGCGGCAACGAAAAGGTGTCAATGGTGGCGGTAATGGTGCGTGAAGACATGGTTGGTATTTGTAATGATAGTGATAGGCGGCGACATTTCGGTCGTGACAGTGGCTGTAGTGTAGTAGATATTTAGATGATTTTGACCGAAATAGACGTGGTGATGACAGCGACGGTATGGCGGAGGTGGTCGTGTCCTTGTGGTGGTAGTGGTGGTGATAGTGGCTAGGTGGTAATTGCGGTGGTGGTACAAAATAAATAATGGTTGTGGTGGTGGTTGTAGTGTGGTGGAGGTGGTGTTGCCAGCAAATTAATTGAGGTGGCATCGTAGTGATACTTTTTTTATGTAAAAATATGTTAGGTAACTCTTAACCATCTCACTTAGAATTAAGTGATTAGCATTAAGTAAGTCCACCCTGGCTTAAAATTTTAGTCTATTTTTTATAGGAATTAATTTATTTAAGTGATACAAGGTTTAACGTTATCAAACGCACTTAATTGAAAATAATTAAAAAATTGTAAGTTTTAAGTGCTTAATTGCGTTATCAAACACACCCTAAGCCTTTTTAGATCAGAAGTTAGATGCCTTCGATTTATATTTGGGTGCACTTTCTACAATTTAAATTTTTATTTTCGCAATTTTTAATCTTTCAAACGCTTTAAAGAAGGCCTCATCAAGAGGCCAAAAAGAACCCACATACTTGAATCAATTGAGCAATTGCCTAAGATATTGATTGTATGTTTGCATCTATCGCAAACAGTAGGTTTGTGAAAACTCTTAAGTAGTTTGATTTTCTTGTTTCTCCTATTAATTCTTGTATGCATACGTGTATGCATGGTGATTATATGCATGATATAGGTTGATCACATGTCATAGTCAGCGTGGGTGAGGTAGAAGAATTACAAGCATGCTCGACGGGAGGAAGAGATTGTGTGAACTTGGGGTTGCAGAGCTTGGAAAGAAATGTAACTAACAGAACTACAACCGTGTGTTGGACACATCAATAAGACTAAGTTGGTTTCTTCGTTTTCCTTTTTCAGTAGAGTATGCATTTGGATTGTATGAAAGAGAATTTAGTGAAACCAAGGTTTTATTAGCTTGCTTGATGAACAAGCAACTGTGTCGGTATGTATGCATCGGGAATGTATGGAATTGAGTGCATGTTGCTCATGCAATGTAGGTTAGGTGCGTGAGGCCCAATGGGAGTCGCATATCTTAGTGAGGAATTTATGACGGGAGCCCAAATACTTGCAAATATGTGGGGGCGACAGTAAGGACATGCTCAGTCTCTTCAACGTTCCACTTTTTGTAATACTGGAGAACATAAGTGTACAGTACCATATTACACGCCTATGTTTTGAAGCATTAAACGTGCCTCTCTGGACTTGTAAATCATGAGGTTAAGCGGTCCAACTGTGACACATTTATTTCTTTAATTTATCTCATTGAAAGAACCAAGCTCACATGAACACAAATTCATTTACGTCTCATGCAGTTAAATTTATTGATTGGTCTAAGAGTATTGGTCCGGGAGCTTTGGATATATTACTCGCCTATGTTTTAAAGCATTAGACGTGCTTCGCTGGACTTGTAAATCATGAGGTTAAGCGTGTAGGTCCCTAAGTACACCTAGAGGGGGGTGAATAGGGGTTTTACAACTTTAAGTAAAAATTAAAAATGAGATTACAAAGTAACTACAAATATAACAACAATAAATTCAACACAGAGATTTATACTGGTTCGGCCCCACTAGCCTACGTCCAGTTCCCGAGCACTTCACACAAGGGAGACCTACTCGAGCCTTTCACTAACCAACTAGCTTCGGGTGCTAGGTCAAACTGCAATACAATTTTTGAAACCCTTCCAAGGTTTTCAACAATTTACAAATGAAAAGAGATTTATAATTTGAATACAACCAACAAGCTCCTTCTTGAGCAGATGTTACAATGAATAAACTAAAACTAAGCCTTCTTAGGCGGAAAGATCTATATTCTTTCAAGAACCATACCAAGAAGCTTACAATAGACTATCTCAAAGATGAACTCACTCAACGGAGAATAGATGAGAATAAGAGAACAAGATGAGAGAGTGTTTTGAGATGAGTTAGAGAGAGTAGTGAAAAAGATTCGTGAGAGATATCTTAAATGCTCTCAAGGATCCCTTTTTATACTGGTGAAGAAAATGAACCGTTGTGAAGGGAAAGCCTGAAAATTGATTCGATTGAAACATAAGATAGAGTCGACTGAAAACTTAGTGAGAACAGACACTGAAGAATTGAGTCGACCGAAAACGCCATTTCATTCGACTGAAAACTTTTGGTTTCGACTGAAAAGTTTTGCTTCGACTGAAAACTTTTGGCTTCGACTGAAAAGTTTTGCTTCCACTGAAAACTTTTGGCTTCGACTGAAAATTTTTGGCTTCGACTGAAAACTTTTGGCTTCGACTGAAAACTTTTGCTTCGACTGAAAATTTATTTTTAAGACTAGAACGAAGGAACTGCACAATTGAGTTGAATGTAAACTATTTGCCTTCAACTGAAACATTCAGTTTTGGTTCTTTACTTGAATTTTTGTGAGATCTTTTAAGAAGGACTTAGAAATGCTAACATGGATAAAGTAGACTTCAGGTTTTTGCATCTTCAATGTAGTCTGAGTCTTTGAATCGCAAATCCAAGTTCGTGTTCAAGCTTTGTCCAAGGTATGATCTTGTCTTTGTTTGATTAAGATAAATCCTGAAATGATTATCTTAATAATGTTGTCAGATTAATGTTAGAGATAATAAATTTGGAATCATCAAAATCGATAAGTCAACAATCTCCCCCTTTTTTGATGATGACAACATTAGTTCTAACATTATTTAAACATACTCCCCCTTGATCAGTTATCATTCAAACAAGTAATGACTACTAAAAGAACATCTTTTAATATTCAAAAAGAATTGTTAAAGATGCGTACAAAGAATGATCAATAATTAATCGTTCTCCCCCTTTGTCAAATCAAAAAGAGGAGTAGCCAATGCAACAATCAAAGGAGTAAACAAAATCTAGGGCCGACGGCGGCGAGCACCCTGTGTAGAGGAGGATGGATCAGTAGGCGGTGGAGCAGATCGACGAGCACCTTGTGTAGAAGAGGATGGATCAGTAGGCGGGGGAGCGGTTGTGGGTACTTCAATGACTTCTACGACACGACGAGAGCGCGGCATCGGAGGGTCGTACGGGAAATGCGGGTTGAAGAACCATTCTTCCCCTTCGGTGCCGGTGTGTCGAGAGGGAAAGATATCTAGATGAGTCACCCTAAAACCATGAGCCTGATCGAAGATCTGATGTGCCAGGTAGCGATTCTATTCAATCAGAATGCTCGTAGTGAGATAGGCTTGGCGACGATGAGCCTGAAGAGCAACTTTCGGCTGTCGGTGAAGATTATGCTGCATCGAAGTCAAATTCTCCAAGATTAGAGTATGGTTGAGAGGAAGAGAGGAAAGGTTAGAGGTGAGTTCGTTAAGAAGGGTGTGAAAGTCTATTTGGTTAGAGAGAAGCTGGGCTGAGGAGTGTTGAACCAACTATTGAAGGGCGGCAAGTTCATAAAGAAGGGCGGTGTGGTTCGCTGCAACAGAGGCAGCTAGGGTGGTTTGTGATTCAAGTATTAACTGAATCGAAGTGGATAGATGAGAAAGGTGCTCAGAGAGGTCGGAGTTTTTGGTGGAGAGGAACTCATCAAAATTAAGATTTGAGAAGTCGTTCAGCGGGCTGAAGAAGGGATCAGAGGGGTGAGAAGGGGTGGTACCGAGGAGGAAGGATTGGAGGGAGGGAATGGTATGGAGGGAGATAGGTCAGTAGGCACATGGGGTATGAACTGAGAAGGAGCAGGTGGTGGGGACAGAGCAGACAAGGAAGGATCAGAAGGTTCAGGTGGGGGAACTGTAGGAGCAGGGGAGGTAGTAGGAGTATGAGAGAGAGCAGGAGCAGGCACGGGAGTGGGAGTGGGATCGGGAACCCGAACTGACTAGGTATGGGAGGGGTCGGTAACAGTGATCCACTCAAGAGATACAACGTCGGTGGTGAGATAAGAGCGAAGGGCGAATCCCGCATGACGAAGAGAAGTTTCGTCAAGAATATGATGACTCAGAATAGATACACATTCTGAGATAAATGTAGGAAGAGAGACATGAAAATATTCAAAAACACGAGTCAAGAGGAGACCAAATGGAAGATTAGCAGAGGATTTTTTTTCGGGCATCCAATATAAGCATGATAATAGCCGCAATGTTTAAAGGAGAGCCTCGAATGAAGTGTGTGAGGAGAATAATGTCGAGATATGCAAGGGAGGCAAAAGAGCTAGAACGGCCAGAAAGGTTATAACACAGAATAAGGTGAATGACATGATAAAGAGGGGAGAGGTCACCTAAACTAGGTTTGTGGGGTCGAGAAATGGACTGGTCTCCTAGAAGGGTTTGTGTTTGTTGGACTGGGGTAAAGGAGCTAGTGGTGCACCACGTGTTTCTAGGAAAAACAATGGTGGAGGATTAGTTTGTAAAATCGAGAATTTGGGCTAAGGAAGTGGCATCGAGGCGGATGGTGACCTCATTAACATATGTGGTCAAAAAGGCTAAGGACAGGGCATTAAATGTCATATTTGAATAGAACATTCAAATAAGACAAGGGTAGTAAGTGGAGGGAGGAGAGAGAATGGAGGGACAGCCCATTCGGTCAAAAAGACTGGTAAGACCAAGTTGAGTCATTAGGTTGACATCAATTGGATGACCCGGTACGACCTCTCGATTAACAAATTTTGAGTAAAAGATGATTTGTTCATCAGCGGACTCGAAAAAATGGGAAATGTGAAGAATTTGGTTACTATTAATATAGGGACAGTGGGTGGCGGCAGGAAGGAGGAGAAGAGGAGGAAGAAGATGCAGCATGAGGAGGAGGAGTGATACCTGAAGAGGATGGAGGAATAGTTGACGCCTGGTAGTTGCGGCGACGTGTGGGAGGAGATGGTGGAGCAGCAGCCGTAGGTGGTGGTGGAGGAGTAGCGGCAGGTGGAGAAGCCACATCGAATTCATTGTCGGTGTCAATGACAAGACGGCGGCGACTGCGAGGGCGTGGGTTTGGGTCCATATGGGCCGAGAGGATAGATGGGCAAGAGAGAGAAGAAAAGCAAAGGTCTGTAAAAACTGGACAAGGAACAGTGAAAAGCATAACAGTAAAAAGTGAAAGGGAAAAAATGAGGGGTATATATAGATGACGGATTTTCGGTAGAGTGAAACATCATTTTCTGTCGACTGAAAAGATTTAAGTGGACTGAAATATGACTTTTCAGTTGACTAAATCCAACAGTCGAGAAATAAGAAAGAAGTTTTCATTCGACCGAAAAGTATTGAGTCGAATGTAAATTACTTTTTGGTCGACTTAAACAAGCAGAAACAAGACTGAATATTCAAAGAGAAAGTTTTCGGTCGACCGAAAACTTTTAAGTCAACTGAAAGAGTGACATTTTAGTTGAATAAAAAGGATTTAGCTAAGATCACACATTCCTAAGCGACGATGAAGAGAACAAAAAGAGGATTCAGCTAAGGGTTTTGTAAAGATATCTGCGAGCTGAACTCCATAACCATATTTCTTGACTTCTATTAAACCTTTCTGAACATTGTCTAGAAGAAAGTGGTGACGAATATCGATGTGCTTAGTCCGCGAGTGTTGAACATGATTTTTACTAATATCAATAGCACTGCTTGTAATGACCCCGGGAATCTGGAGCTCCACCGCCCCGAACTCTCAGGTCGTTAACTTACCGGATCACATCAAACCTGTCAAATCCTGTTCACTAACACATACTTCCAAAACAGTAAATCCGATATCAACTCAAACTCTTCACATTCAATATTACAAACCTACTCAAACTTGAACTATTAAGTTTTAGGTTCTTTACAAACTCAAGTTCTTATAGAACGAGTTGACAAAACTGACCTACGCAGGGGTCTCCCTACACAGTAGTGATGGGCTCATCGGGATCTCACACAGACTCTAATCCATTCCCGAACATGCTACATTTGATCATCACCTGCAGAAGGGAGCCAAATGAAGGGTGAGCTTTTGAGAGCCCAGTAAGGTCGTACAAGGACTACAAAAGAGATTATAACACGACTCCGAAAAATCCAACCGACGATGATTTTCAAAACACTTCGAACGATCAAACTCAATGATTACCCAAAATGATCAAAGTTCATTAGAAATAGATGCCAAAATAAATATTAACAATCAGAACAAAATCCAAAACGATCAATAAAAGATCCTTTTCAAGTCATCATTTCCAAAATACAACAGATTTTCCAAGGGATTCAACCCAAGCACAAATCATTTCCAACAATATGATAAAGGCTTGTCAAGGAATTTTTAACCCAAGTACAAATCCTTCTGACTAAATACGATGAATATTTGTTAAGGGCTTTCAACCCAAGCACAAATCATTCTAGCTAATAAAATCAAAAATCAATGTTGATCATGGGCGATTGCAATGCCATTATGGCAAGCTAATATAGTGTACACATGCATGATGTACTAAAATAATTACTAGTCCACTTGGGTACTAGCCTGCGTTTCATGCAGGATTCAACCAGCCTTATACCGCCTCCCCACTAAACAGGTACCCAGGTCAACACAAAAAATTAACAATATCAATGAGCGTTAACATAAGCTCATATCTCCAAAATCAATTCGGGTTCTAATAACAATAACATATTGATGTAAGCCATTATTCGGAGTTCCAGAAGAAAATCACAAAAAAATAGTAAAAACGATTGCGAAACATTATCGAATTTAGTCACAACAATTCAGAAGAACGGATACAAACAATTATCAAATTTGCTCAGCCCGCAATACAGGCGAGCATCACAAGATTTTCAAATAATCGATTCAGGTTCAACATTAGGGTTTTCTGGGCAAGAACATGTTGATATCAATACATAACTCAGAGTTCGGCATTAGCCGTAAATATATCAAAGGAGTACTTACGAGTACAAGTAATCAAATAAGGGTTCGGACCAAAGTCCTTACCCAAGGTTCAGATAGAATCCCTTACCTGGATCCGCAGCTAAATTATCCTAACCGGAAGTCTTTAGCTTTAACCTAAACAGAATAATCGAACCATTAGAATACAGCCTACAGAATAAAAGTATAACTTAATACGAACTCACACATGCTCCCAAAATGAACCGCCCTCACCGCGTATGTAAAATTATCGAAACGCCCCTGAGGTGTAAAATGACCAAAAAGCCCCTCTCAGACTTAAATCACCCAAACGGTCTTCCCGTAAGTAGAATCACTGAAAATAGCTTCTCATATGTGAATTTATGTAAAAATACATTTCTTAGGTCAAATTATCAAAATACCCCCTCGGGGTGACAAGTTATCAAAATACCCTCGTTACACTTTCATCAACATCAAAATGACTTTCCATAGATTAAGTCACTAAAATAATCTTACTGTATGTAAATTTACTTCAAAATACCTCTTATTGGTAAAATTACCAAAATACCCATTTGGGTGGTAAATTACCAAAATGCCCCTGGGGGTTTTCCGACACCGGAAAAATCCCAAAATATCCTAAAATGCTATTTTAAACATCAAGATGTTATTTTTGGACTAAAAAGTATTTTAGAAAATTTTCGTCCAAAAATCCCAAACCGGTATCCGGACCGATAGTCAAAGGCCAGTTCTGTGAAAAATACCTATCAGCCTCAGAATGGCACGAAATTTTAGACAATGAATGATATCAGTAAAATAAGGTTTCTATAAAATTTTCACATTAAAATAACTTGGCTTACTATGCTAAATAATTCAATAAATTTCTTTAATCGGTACCCTAATTTAGCGCCCGCGGACACAAAAATTCCACTGTGTACGTCTCGTAAAAATATTAGGGATTACTGTTTTGGACGTTATCTAATTTTAGCCTTAACTATTTATAAAAATTCACGAAAAAACTGCCTAAGATAATTCCTACCTTTAGCGACAATTACGCTTCCTATTCAAATTAAACACACACTGATTCACGCTTTTTACACACACCTCTCATCTTCCACCTCACGACTGAATATATGCAGCTATGACAATCCATACTTTCACCACTGTTACACCCCATTTCTCATTCCTATAACTGGAAACCACATCTTAACCCACTAATACACGACATATACATACTATTACACATGTAATCACACACACAAACTCACCCGTATCATACATGTTCAAGAACACAGACACACACACACACACACACACATTGAACTTCTCAAGAACACACATGGTCAACACTCAAACACACACACACACACACACTAGTCACCTACAACCCTCAAAAATTCATTCTAACATAATCAACACATCACGCCCACACACACTACCCCATACCTGAACATATACACTTGCATATACACACTGCACAACCACGTTCATGGCTGTGCACACGCACATAATGAGCACACACAGCACACACACACTAGGCACAGTGTCAAAAACACACTCAAGGTTTGAATTCACATACTAGAATAAAAATGGAAGAATTGACCTTGAGGTTTCGTCCTTAATCTCTCTCTCTCCCAAAATTCTTCTAGGCCGAAGCCCCTGCTTTTCTCTCTATCTCTTGTTCTCTATCTTGGTTCCTTTGTTTCTTATTCTTCCTTCTTTCTCTTCTGTTTGTACTTCTTTCCCGAATTTCCTTTTATTTCCTTTTTTTCTTCCCCCTTATCCAATCTATTATTAAATAGTTTCATTTAGCTTAGTCATAAACCTAGTAGGAGGTGGCCAACTTAAATAAAAAGTTCCTAAATTACTTTTATAAAATTGCACAAATGCCCCAAAACTTTACATATTTTCAAAAAAGGACCCCTAAACTTTCTATAGTTACATTTAAGCCCTAAAAATTTTCTAATCCTTGTTAATTAAATCAAATGTCACTAAACACACAATATCACTCATATTATTACCTTTCATCACCAAAAAGAAAATTTAAGTTACAATTATACCCCTAAAGTTTTCTAAAAGTATGAAAATGCCCCTAAGATTTCACAAATTACGTTTTTGCCCCAAATTTCTTTTACACTTCAATACGCTAGTAATACCCAGGTGTTGCCCAAAATTAACGCCCATCTATTTTTTTTGGAGCACCAATGGTTAATTTAACTGGCTCTCGAAGTTTGGGATATTACATTGCTACTGTCACACATAATAGGAATATGATCTATTTTGACGCTGAAATCCCACAAAGTTTGATGCATCCACAGAACTTGGGCACAACAACTTCCATCCGCAACATATTCTGCCTCAGCTGTGGAGAGAGCCACAGACGTTTGTTTCTTACTGTGCCGGGACACTAAAGCATCTCCAAAGAATTGACAAGCGCAACTAGTACTCTTGCGATCGACAAGACATCCCGCATAATCAGAATCTGAAAAACCTACTAGATCTAGCGAGGAGTTATGCGGATGCCAAAGTCCTAAATTTAAAGACCCAGAGAGATATTTAAAAATACGTTTAACTGCAGAAAGATGAGATTCTTTGGGACAAGCTTGAAAACGTGCACAAATACATACACTTAACATTATGTCAGGTCTAGAAGCAGTAAGATAAAGCAAACTACCAATCATACCACGATAAATTTTTTTTATTTACATCTTTACCATTTTTCATCTTTGACAAGATTAACACTAGGAGAAATATGGGTCCCTCTAGGTTTAGCATTATCCAAGCCAAACCTTTTCAAAAGCTCCCATGTGTACTTGGATTGACTTATAAAAATTCCTTCTTTTGACTGCTTGATTTGAAGTCCAAGGAAAAAGGTAAGTTCTCCTATCATGCTCATCTCAAATTCCCTGCGCATACTCTCAGCAAACTCTTGGCATAAATCATTGTTAGTGGCACCAAAAATAATGTCATCAACATAAATTTGAACTATTAAAATGTGCGAATTACAAATTTTTGTAAAAAGGGTAGTATCGACTTTGCCATGAGAGAATCCATGATCAATGAAGAAGTTGCTAAGACGATCGTGCCAAGCTCGAGGAGCTTGTATAAGACTGTACAAAGCCTTTTTCAGCTTAAAGACATGATTGAGGTATTTTTCATTTTCAAAACCAGGAGGTTGTTTAACAAACACCTCCTCCTGTATTACCCCATTCAAAAAGGCACTTTTCACGTCCATTTGAAAAGGTTTAAAGTTCATATGACATGAAAATGCCAAAAGCATTCGGATAGCTTCAAGTCAAGCGACTGGGCCAAAGGTTTCATCAAAATCTATCCCTTTGACTTGATTGTATCCATGAGCAACTAGTCTAGCCTTGTTACGAACAATATGACTATCCTCATCAAGTTTATTCCGAAAACCCACTCGGTGCCAATCACCTTTTGTTGCACAGGAGGCGGAACTAGTGACCAAATATTGCTTCTCTCAAATTGATTCAATTCATCTTGCATGGCAAGGATCCACTCAGGATCTCTTAGAGCTTCTAAAAAAAATTTTAGGCTCTATTTGAGAGAGAAAATCAAAATCTGCATAGAAAAGATTTACCATAGATCATGTTGTAACTCCACGTTCCACATTACCTATGACTTGTTCTAATGGATGACTGGAGGAATATCTCCAGCTTTTTGGGAGTGGCTGAGTCTCATCACTGTTGTTGTGAGAGGCTATTGAACACTCCCCCTCAGTTGAGGAGACATTAAGTTTGTTGTTCAAGTCCAGGGACAGTTCTTCACCGTCATCACTTGCATTCTTCCTTGGTTCTTCAACGTTAGATTCTTCAAATACTACATGCATAGATTCTTCAATAGCTAGAGTTCTACGGTTAAAGATTCTATATGCTCTACTTTTTAATGAATAACCAAGAAATATTTCCTCGTCAGACTTGGCATCAAACTTACCTAAGTTCTCACGATTATTCAAAATAAAACATTTACAACCAAAAATCTTGAAGTAATCAATTTTTGATTTTCGATTTGAGAATAGTTCATACGGAGTTTCGTCAAGAATCGGTCTGATGAGTACTCTGTTCAACATGTAACAGGAAGTGCTGACGGCTTTGGCCCAGAAATATGGTAGAGCGTTTTCATGAAGCATGGTTCTGGCCATTTCTTGCATAGTACGATTCTTTCTCTCTACAACCCCATTTTGTTGAGGCGTCCGAGGAGCATAAAATTCATGTGAAATGTCATTTTGAATATAAAAAAGGAATAAAATCTTTTTCAAATTCACTGCCATGATCACTTTGAATTTTTACAAGCTTCAACTCCTTCTCATTTTGAAGCTGCTTAACAAGACTGAAATTTTTTTCAAACGCTTCATCCTTATGAGTTAGAAAATGATCCCAGGTGTATCTTGAAAAATCATCAACAATGACGAAAGCATAAAATTTTCCACCAAGGCTGGCATTTCTCAAGGGGCCAAAAAGATCTAAATGAAGGAGTTGAAGAGAGGGAGAAGTGGAAACAACATTTTTGGCTTGAAAAGATGTTTTTAACTGTTTACCATGTTGACAGGCATCACAAACCTTATCCTTGACAAACCTTAACTTTGGTAAGCCTCTGAGAAGCTCTTTCAAGAAAAGTTTCTTGATTAGATCCATGTGAACATGACCTAATTTACGATACCACAACCAAATATCATTATGTTAAGCAGAAAGACAAACTTCACGAGAGGAGTCAGATGCATCAAAAGAGAGTATAGATATTATCATCTCTCTTACCAACCAAGGTACCTCCATCTGAGGCATGACTGATTAGGCATTGATCGCCTTCGAACTGAACTTTGTGTCCACTATCGATGAGTTGACTAATACTTATCAAATTGAACTTCAAACCGTCAACCAAGGATACATTGTCGATAGATATGGAACCGGTGCCAATTTTACCTTTACCGATGATCTTCCCATTCGAGTTGTCTCCGAAGGTAACAATTTCTCCATTCTTCGGAGTGATATGAGAGAAAAGTGAGCGATCACCGGTCATATGCCTTGAAAATCCGCTATCGAGAATCCATTTGTTGGAATCTACCCTTGCTTTCAAGCATACCTTATCAGAATGATCATCCTTGGCCATGAAGCAAAGTTCAGCTACGCCATCATCTTTGCTAGCTTCTTTGTCACTTTCATCAGAGTCATCCCAAGTTAGCAGGGCCTTCCTGGGCTTGGACTTCTTTTCTTTGAAGTCTCAACTGTTGCTGCTTGCAGTTTTGTTCTTGAGTTGCAGATAATATTTTTTGATGTGCCCAGTTCTGCCGCATTCATAACAAGCATCAGAATTTTCCTTTCCTTCACATTCTAATCACTATTATTTGTTTGATGTGATTGGTTTGTAGGATTTCTCCTCATCTTCCCATCTTTTTCGAGAGAAACTTCTTGAATCTTCGAGTGATGAGAGCCATTTCAGGATCAGAATCATCACTGCTCTCTGCAGGTTCATGAGAGGTCTAGCTTTAAGAGTTAAGCTCTTCTTCTTGGAGGTGGTTTCTTCTTCGTCATGAATCTTCATCGTAATTTCATGAGTCATTAGAGAACCCATCAATTCTTCAAGCTTCTGCACATTTAAGTCCTTTACCTCTTGAATGGATGTGAGTTTTGCTTCCCATCTCTTTGGAAGAGATCTGAGAACTTTTTGGACAACTTCTTTTTCTGGATAGATTTTACCCAAAAGCTTCGGTCCATGTATGATGAGTGTAAATCTGGAGTATATCTCATATGATGAACTCGTGCTCCTTCATTTTGAAGGCCTCATACTGATGGGCCAACATGTTGATCTTGGTCTCTTTCACTTGATTTGTACCTTCATGAGTGACCTCCAACAACCTCCACATTTCTCTAGCTGTCTCACATGCTGAGACTCGATTGTACTCATTCATGTTAAGGCCACAACTGATAATGTTCTTAGCTTTATCATCCATGGAAAAAAGTTATGCCTCATGAGCATCAGTTTTGAGAATTCCTTTTGGAATCTTGATTCCATCTAGTCCATCCTTCATCAGAATTATAGGACCATTTTCTACGACAGACCACACGTGTGTATCCTGCCTTAGAAAATTCCTCATACGATTTTTCAAGTAGTTATAGTTGTCATTCTTCAACAAGGGCGGCCTGGTGGTTGCTGATCCTTCTTCCATAATGCGATCTTCAGCTCTAGACGATGAAATCAAAAGAAAATACCAGAGCACACGGCTCTGATACCACTTGTAGGTCCCTAAGTACACCTAGAGGGGGGTGAATAGGTGTTTTACAACTTTGAGTATAAATTAAAAACGAGATTACAAAGTAACTACAGATATAACAACAATAAATTCAACACAGAGATTTATACTGGTTCGGCCCCACCAGCCTACGTCCAGTCCCTGAGCACTCCACACAAGGGAGACCTACTCGAGCCTTTCACTAACCAGCTAGCTTCGGGTGCTAGCTCAAACCGCAGTACAATTTTTGAAACCCTTCCAAGGTTTCTAACAATTTACAAATGAAAAGAGATTTATAATTTGAATACAACCAACAAGCTCCTTCTTGAGCAAATGTTACAATGAATAAACTAAGACTAAGCCTTCTTAGGCGGGAAGATCTATATTCTTTCAAGAACCAAACCAAGAAGCTTACAATAGACTATCTCAAAGATGAACTCACTCAACAAAGAATAGATGAGAATAAGAGAACAAGATGAGAGAGTATTGAAATGATTCGCGAGAAATGTCTTACATGCGCGCTCTCAAGGATCCCTTTTTATACAGGAGAAGAAAATGAACCGTTGTGAAGGGAAAGCCTGAAAATTGATTCGACTGAAACATAAGATAGAGTCGACTGAAAACTTAGTGAGAACAGACACTGAAGAATTGAGTCGACCGAAAACGCCATTTCATTCGACTGAAAACTTTTGGCTTCGACTGAAAAGTTTTGCTTCGACTGAAAAGTTTTGGCTTAGACTGAAAAGTTTTGCATCAACTGAAAACTTATTTTTAAGATTAGAACAAAGGAACTACACAATTGAGTTGAATGCAAACTGTTTGCCTTCGACTGAAACATTCAGTTTTGGCTCTTTACTTGAATGTTTGTGAGATCTTTTAAGAAGGACTTAGAAATGCTAACATGGATAAAATAGACTTCAGGTTCTTGCATCTTCAATGTAGTCCAAGTCTTTGAATCCCAAATCCAAGTCTGAGTTCAAGCTTTGTCCAAGGAATGATCTTGTCTTTGTTTGATTAAGATAAATCCTGAAATGATTATCTTAATAATGTTGTTAGATTAATGTTAGAGATAATAAATTTGGAATCATCAAAATCGATAAGTCAACAAAGCGGTCCGATTGTGACACATTTATTTCTTTAATTTATCTCATTGAAAGACCCAAGCTCACATGAACGCAAAATCATTTACGTCTCATGCGGTTAAATTTATTGTATGGTCTCAAAGTATTGGTCCGGGAGCATTGGATATATTGTAAAACAATCCCCTACCTCATTTAGCTCCTCCTACTATAAGTTCTTTTCATCCAATGTACCTAAATGGTCGGGACCATGGGCATGGGGACCATCTAATATTTGCTCTCCATGTCCAGACACTTTCATATGTGCATAAATTGTTTTAAACGTTCAGACTACTATACAATAGCAATAGAGATATAAACATTAATTTTGGAAGTTGATTTGTAAAGTAATGTAGTTCATTTTGGTCAACAACAACCATTTTTTGCTTGTATAAATTACTGTCATTTCTTTTTGTTAAACAGTAAAAATATTGTATTGACAATAGGGGTGAGCACGGTTCAGTTTGGGGGTCAAACCGCAAACCGAACCATTGCCCTTCGATTTGAAAAATAATGAACCGAATCAAACCAAACACCAACAATTTGAACGGTTCGGTTTGGTCGGTTTAAACGATTCGGTTTAGTCAATTTGGATCGATTTGCGCCACTGAAAGACATGTTCCTTCGCCCACTACTATTTGAACTAACAATAATTATAAATTGAAGTTATATTTTTCGAAATTGCATATAATCTTGTTACATTTAATATATAAGTGCTTATTGATGTATGAGAAAGAGTAAGTACCTATAGAAGAGACTGGTCACCAAATTGTTATGTTATAATTGCGTTCACTATTTTCTTTTCTCTTAACTTTAAAAGATATATTTATTTAGATTTGCTTAGTACCATATATGTAAACATTATCAAATGAATGTTACTAAAAATATACTAACACATCATAGGTCAGTTCGGTTCGATTTAAAATTGAATTAAAAAATATGAACCGTGAATCGAACCGAACCAAGGTCGGTTTGAAAAATGTAAAACTGAACCGTTAGAATTGAATTGGTTCGATTTGATCGGTTTGAGCGGTTCGGATCGGTTTAAACGATTTGATGCTTACCCCTAATTGACAATCACAGAGAATTGGTTACAAGAGCAACATAATTAACTAAAAAAAATTCAAACCGTCTCGGTTAGTTGATCTAATCTTAATTATGACATGAAAAAAACACGAAGGGCACACCTCGATGGACCCAGATGATATAGATTTTTTCTAAAACTACCTATCTGATACAACAGTTACTATCTCAGTTATAACAATAAGTATAAAATTCCTCAAACCTACAACGGCTTGAGCCACAACAACATTCTACTCATGACCATAAGAAGACATCATCGTCGTACCATAGATGTTCAATGTCCATGAGATAATTTACAAGCCTTTGTATTTTAAACTCCAGAAATTGTAAGTCTAAAGCTATAAATTTTGGAAATTGTCACCGATTAGAAACCGACGATCGAGATTAAAAGAGAAGGGCAATAGGCTAATTAAAGCTTAGAAAAAAGACATTAGATCAGAACTCTAAAATTTATCATCATTTTAAAATTCATTGTCACGTTAGTTGAGAAACGAGAGTATTTTAATAACAATATTTGTTCATTGAAGATCAGTATGAATGTTAGAGATTATTTGTTTTCCTCGTCACATAAAATTCATTTCCGTATTCAATAGAAGAGAGGAAGTAAATAGCCGCTGCCTATCATTACTCTGGCCGGTAGAAATGGCAAGGCATGGTTATCATAAAGAGTAGCCAACGTTAGATTAGAGGCCAATTTTTATTATTCAGATAATAATGGTTTGGTGGCCATTTATATTGCCTCTTACGTTAATCCTCTTACAAGAAACTCGACCATACTCTTGTAGACTAAAAAGGGGCACTTGGTATACACCAAAGGAAAAATTTATTGATGTAGAAATAGTTTTCTACAAGAAGGGTGCAAGCAAACACTCAAATACTTGACCCACTAACACACTAAGAGCACACTTGCACTCATGCACAATGAAATCACTCTTTTACTTACTCACACATGGAAAACCCATGTTTCTCTCTTAGATACAACAATGAGAACCATAGCCTCCTATTTATACAATGCTTGAGTCAATGGTGGACGACTCTAGAAGAATAGAGACAAGGGAAGATTCAAGAAAGATGCTTAGATAAAGTAGATTCTAGAGAGAAGTTTCTGGGTTCTTTGGAGGATGAAGAGCCATGAAAAGATGAAGGAATAGTGAAGAGAAATCTGGAAATGGAAGGTTCTAGAGAGAGGCAGTGTTGCTGTGATTTTTAACACTCCCTCTCAACACTGACTCCACTGGTGAGCTTCTTCCGAGTAATCATTCCAAGCTATTCACAAAAGTCTATGAGCTTTGCACTGCTAAGTCCTTTTGTAAACATATCTGCCACTTGCTCTTCTATTCTGATGGTAGCCATCTCTATTTTTCCTTGCAAGACTTTTTCTCTTATGTAATGGTAATGTACTTCCACATGTTTAGTTCGCGCATGAAAACCCGGATTCTCTACCAACTGCTTTGTTGACATGTTATCACAAAATAATTGTACGACATACTTAATTGGCTGATGTAAGTATTTTAAGAGTTGTATTAGCCACGAACAATCCTAAGCTGCAATAGCTGCTGCTCGATATTCCACCTCGGTTGTTGATAATGACATCGTGGGTTGTCTTTTGCTGCACCAGAAGACTGCTCTTGAACCAAGACTGAACACATGACCAGTGATTGAGCGTGTATCATGATTTATGACATAGTTGGCATCACAATAGCCGACCAGTCTACATGTTTTACTTCTTCTATATAATAGACCATAATCAATGGTACTCTTAACATACCTTATGATTTGCCGAACCATCTCGAGGTGAGGTTTCTTTGGTGTTTGCATGAACCGACTTAATATTCCAACTACAAAGGCAATATCAGGCCTCGTCAAAGTTAGGTAGATTAGACTGCCTACCAGTTGCAGATACATAAAAGCATCTTCCAAGTCCTTGCCTTCTACTGCACAGAGCTTGACATTGGGTTCCATATGTGTCGAAATCGGTTTGCACTCCAACATTCCAAATCTCTGTAATAAATTTCTTGCATATTTTTGTTGGCACATGAGCAAACCTTCACGTGTATGATCGACTTCAAGGCCCAGAAAATGGTTAAGCTTGCCAAGCTCTTTCATCTGAAATTGAACAGATAAGTTTTCTTTTGTCTAACGTAATGATTAGATCATCAACATAAACTAGTACTATAACTAGTTTACTTCCACAAACCTTGATAAACAAGCCCGAGTCTGTTGGGGAAAGAATGTAACCATTTTGTACTAAAGATTCAAAAATCTTTCCTTACCATGCTATGGGAGCTTGTTTTTAATCCGTAAAGTGCCTTCCTTAGCTTGCACACAAACTCGAGTGTACCTTGTTCTCGAAACCTCTTGGTTGTTCCATGTATATATCTCTATTGATGTCTCCATATAAGAAGGCATTCTTTACATCAATTTGCCAAAGCTTCCATGATTTGCTTGCTGCAAGTGCCAATAAGACACGCACTGTCGTAAGCTTTGCCACTGGACTAAAAGTCTCTTCATAGTCGAGTCCATATTATTGCGAAAACGCTCAGACCACAAGCCGTGATTTGTACCTCTTGACTAATCCATCTAAACGAGTCTTTACTTTGTAAACCCATCGACAAGATATGGGCTTGACATCTTTAGGTCTAGGTATTAGCTCCCAGGTTTGATTTTCTTGTAGTGCTTGATATTCTTCTTCCATTAACTTCCTCCATTCTTTGCTTTTGGAAGCTTCGTCGTAGCTTGATGGCTCTTTTATCTCAGCTAGAGCAGCATTAGCATACTTTGGATTTGGCTTTCATTGTTTGCTAGATCGCCTGAGTTATGGTTGTGGCCCATCATCACTTTGGATGTCTTCATGTTGGCCTGGTCGAGTCTTTTGTGGGGTTCTATAATATGCCCCAGTTTGCCATGACCCCTCTAATCTTTCTTGTGTCGAGTCAGGCTCCTCAACAGCTCTAAGAATTTCTGGCCTCAAATTTATGGTGGATTTGGGACTTGGTTGCTCTGCATCTTCTTCGACTGCAATCCTTTCTCCCATCCTTTCCTTAATCTCATTAATGTTTGGAAGAACCACCTCTTGCGGTGACCACCAAGAAGAAGCCTCATCAAATACTACATTTTGCTATGTATAGCATCGACCTGTTGCAAAATCACAACATCTCCACCCTTTTCTTTCATCACTATACCCAACAAAGATGCATCCGATTGCTTTCTTATCAAACTTGTTGCGTAGCTCATTAGGTATGAAAACATAACAAACACATCCAAAGACTCTGAAATGGCTTATCATGGGTTTTGTGTTCCACAACATCTGGAAGGGTAAGATAAAGCCAAGTTTTGCTTGCAGCAGCCGATTAATCACATGAGCCGATGTTTTCATGCATTCGGCCCAAAATCGACTTTGGACATTCTTGGCATGTAGCATGTTTCGACATGTTTATGCAAGATGTCAATTCTTTCTTCTAGCCACGCCATTTTGTTGTGGCATTCCTGGACATGTCAATTGTCTTCTAATTTTGCACTTTTTCAAGTACTCCGAAAATTCTTCAGATGTATACTCTCCCCCATTGTCCGTGCATAAGCATTTTATTTTCTTTCCAATTTTTCCTTCAACCTTTTCTTGAAATTCTTTAAACTTTCTAAAGGTCTCAGATTTTTCTTTCATAAAGTAGACTTAGACGTACCTTGATTAATCATCGATAAAGGTTACCTGTATCGCATTCCTCCAAGTGATGGCTGCTTTACTCGGCCGAATACGTTTGAGTGTATGAGCTCTAGAGGTTCTTTTGCTCTGAATTTTGACTCCTCATATGGTAATTGATGTGCCTTCCCATACTGGCAACCGGCACACACAATATCTCCTCGGACCTCACGTTGGGGAAGACCTTTAAGAATAGACTTATTCATCATTATTTTCAACTTATGGTAATTGACATGCCCCAGGCGTGCGTGCCACATGTCCACTGTTTCATTTTTTTGCACTTTGTCTATGTATGTTGTTTGCGCTGACATTACATAGACAGACTCCGATCGCCGACCCTCCATACTTGGTTCATCAAGTATTACTAATCTTCGACATACTTTGACATCGTCTGGACCAAACACCACGTAATTTCCTGAAGATGTTAACTGGGATATTGAGATCAAGTTTTTCATCATACCTGGTATGTGATAAACATCTTGCAGTTGTACTACTCTGACTAAATCCTGGTGCTATTGTTGCCTAGCCAACATAAGCGATTGCTAACCTTGAGTTGTTGGCTGTTACAACCACTCGATATCCCTTATACTTGGACATGATCCTAAGCTTTTCCTTGTCATCGGTCATATGATTTGAGCATCCTGAATCGACGATCCAATCATTGTTATAGTCGGCTTCCTCAAGAAAGGTCGCTGATAGTGCTTGCTCCATAATGTTGTCCTCCACAATCTTGTGTGAACTATTTAGGTCCTCCAAATCTCTTTGATCAAAGTCAATCTCTTCTTCCTGTTCTTCGTCAATGCTTTCACTTATGGCTAATGATGCTTGAGCATCCCATTCTTATTCTCTGTTGACTCCTTCTTCGTGATTAGCTGATGTAGCAGCATTACCTTCAACTGATATTTTCTTAAAGCGACAATCTCGTGCAAAGTGACCTTTCTTGCAGTAATTAAAACATTTGTCGGAGTGCTACCTATTTTTATAAGGATGTCGCTCTGCTTTGTTACGACTTTGTGAGGCTCCCCCTTTAGAGCTTTTTTCTTGGTCATCTGAGAATTTACACCAACTGTATTTAACCTCAGAGCCTGACTTGTCTCTCTGCCTATTGAATCGGTCTTTTCTCTTGTTGCTAAAAAGTGCCTCTTCATCACTCTTTAGTGATACTCTCGCGAGTTGTTTGGCCAAACTTTCTTGATTGGCCAATAAATTTTCTAAATTTTCCAATGATGGCTAAGTGGGCCATCCTTGCACTGTCGTAATAAATCCATGACATTCGGGTCTCAGCCCATGAATAATTATTCTCCTAATTCGGGAATCAGTAATTGTAGCTTCAACATCTAATTCAGAAATTTCATCACAGAGAGACTTTACCTTAGTGAAGTATTGATTGATTGTCATGCCTCCTTGCTTTATTCCCATAAGCTCGTTCTAGAGATACTGGACTCGCATTTCATCTTTTTTCGAGTAACGAGATACAAGTATGTCCCAAGCCTCTTTCGGGGTTTTTGCGTCCTTTATATGCTTTAAAATATTCTCCTCAACGGAAGCTTTAATAACATATAAAGCCTTACCAGCTCTGGGTTTTCACTTTCGTAGCGCAGCTTCATTCGTGCCGGTTGATGTAGGTTGTGCTGTCTCATTACCACCGATAAGCTCCCATAATTCTTGGCCTTCCAAGTATGATTGCATCAAAGTCTGCCACGAGCTATAGTTGTGATCATTGAGCTTTTTAATTGCGCCAATTGCCTGAAAATCCGCCATCGTGACTTGATATTACTGTCTCTAGTATTAAGTAAGCTTTTGACCAACTGCTTCACTGTCCCGGACTGTGCACGAACAAGAATTTTCTTATAGCGCACCCACCATGGTCCCTGACCGATAAGCTATGATCACAAAAATGGTCCCAGACCGCCAAGCTCTGATGCCAAAATGTTGACTAAAAAGGGGCAATTGGTATACACCAAGAAAAAATTTATTGATGTAGAAATAATTTTCTACAAGAAGAGTGCAAGCAAACACTCAAATACTTGACCCACTAACACACTAGGAGAATATTTGACTCACTAACACACTAAGAGGACACTTGCACTCATGCACAATGAAATCACTCTTTTACTTACTCACACATGAAAGACCCCTGTTTCTCTCTTAGATACAACAATGAGAACCATAGCCTCCTATTTATACAATGCTTGAGTATATGGTGGATGACTCTAGAAGAATAGAGACAAGGGAAGATTCAAGAAAGATGCTTAGATGAAGTAGATTCTAGAGAGAAGTTTATGGGTTCTTTGGAGGATGAAAAGCCATGAGAAGATGAAGGAATAGTGAAGAGAAATCTGAAAATGGAAGGTTGTAGTGAGAGCCAATGTTGTTTTGATTTTTAACAACTCTAAGCCAGCATTACCAACTCCTAAGCTACATATGCACATGTACACCGGTCTCAAGCCATTATTCTACAAATATTAGGGTGGTAGACCCCTAAATTTAGGCTGCTTTCCATGGAATTCCAAACCCAGCCGTCTAATATTGAAGGGAGGCCCTGACTTTAAGTATGAGGGTAACTAAGTAATTTGCTTCAATTTGTCTATCTATCCTAGCAGTGCATTTTCTAAGTGAAGAAGGGTGTTTGTAGAGCTTATACTTATCTAGTAGTGCAAGCTAAGAGATATTACAGTAAAAAATAACTGACTTCTTGTATCGTAGAGGTGATTGCTGTGACTTATTACATCATTCCTTCTGGGCACAACCGTCATAAAAAGAGCGATCTAGTCCACTCCTTAAGCTAATAAGAACATACTTGTTTCAAAGCGTTCAAGATAGATCTTTTGGACCCTTACGGAACCTCATAAGGCGAGTATGTCGCGTTGCAAAAGCACATTGAGGTAAATGTAAAGTTTATACTCACAACTAGCGGAGGTGATTATACTTATGTCTTCCTTTAATTTCACTTTTGGTGAGCTAACTGACATAATATATTTGCTATATTGGAGTTAGTCCATCTCAATCGCTACTTTTTTCACCTTTTTTTTGGGTTTTGATGGCATGGTGTAGATATAAATTCGTCATTGTTACTTTTGTTTTTTGGGTTTCAAGAAAAAACTTTCAAACTTTACCTTAATACTCTTCTTTATTACGAACAATTACTTGTGGATGGTAATCTGACTTGCACCCTGAAGATATCTAACCCTCCCCGATCCTACGGGGGCAGGTTTTCTTCACTTTGACCAGATTATGGAGCGGATATGATAGTTAATTTTAAACTGGTTATGGTGCGGGTTGATTTTGGTATTTAGTATAACCGCTCCGTATCCACCTTGATCGCTGATGCGTACTCACCTCACATATAGTGCAACTTTAGTTTTAACCCTAACCCTGAATCCTACTCTAAGATACAATCTCAGCCGTCTATCTTGGCAAATAAGTAGTCGACCAAAAACCTAGTGACAACACTTATCTTTCTTTTCTTTGTTCTTCTCTGTCGCTGCACCCTCACCTATCTTTACTCTTCTCTAGGCCACACCAATCACCTTCTCCATGGATAGACTTGTCAAAAGTACCTAGACCTACTGGTCTACCTGATCCATTGAAAAAACTTGGGTACGAGCATAAAAAATCAAGACAAGTTACAATTTTACCCGTACCCGAATTGGCTCATGAATCCCGGTCTAGTCCGGCCAGGATAAGGGTTACCGGGTTATCAGGGGTATATATATCACTTGGTTTATGTTTTAGGGCTTCATTTTCTTAGGGTAACACGTTTTTACTCTCATCTTCTTTCACTCTGCCTACAGCTGCCTATCTCTCTCGATTGCTCACCCCCACTTATTTCTTTCTCCTCTCATTTCTCTGCCACCACCTACTAGCCGCTGCCCCTCTCTCTTATCTTATTCACACATTTACATAATACACACTCCACTTCACGACTCCACAGATCACAGTCCTCGCCACCATCACAACCTTAGATCTCGCCACCGCCACAACCATAGATCACGCTACCAACACTATGGCGGCTCCTCGCAGCAGAGACGGTCGCAGTACAATTGCAGCTCTTCCCCGGCCTAGGGCACAATTGTAGCTTCTGGCCACCGCCATCCTATTCTACTCTCTACCGTTGCTTCGCACCTCCCCGTCGATTCTCTCCTCATTCAACGGACCACAGTCCATATGAACACGAGCAAGGAGATCTTTATCCTTATCACCTAACGCTCACAAATCCACACAGTCCAAACCCATAGATAAGATCCACCATTTGTAATTTAAGATTCTTACATTTTGGTCTACCCAAACCGCCAGGAAGGGTACGGGTAAGGGAATGACCTATTCGGAAAAAATGAGATAATTCTTGCTTGGACTCATTTTACCTGTACCCGTCTGGTGTTACCTGAACCATGTAGGTTAGCCCGTTTGCCAAGTGTATTCACAGACGACCTCACCACTTCTACTTCTCCACCCGTCCACCGTCCACCAAACCCTAGCCACAACCTATAACACTAATCCACTCTTTATGTCTCTCTTTGTCGCGTCTCTCTTGACTCCTTCCACTCTTCCACCGTCCACCAACCAGTTGTTCCTCCATCATCCATGGTGACGATGATCAAACACCTTGCCTGTATGGTGATGTAAAATTTATTTGTTGATGTGTAATTTATTTGGATATTATGTTTATTAATGTATACTTTATTTTGAACATTAATTTGACTTTGGTGATGTAATCTACTAATCTTTCTCTTCTGGAATATGCTCTTTGGGAGTTTGGACATTAATATAATTTATGTTCTCTTTTTTTTTTGCAACACTTCAAAAGGTGAACACAATAGCTTATTCCTTAAAACAGGTCATGGTAGGGTTGCGTTCTTTTACAGTTTCTCGGATCGGGGATGATACTCTTACCCCTTGACCTGATAGTGGGGCGGGGCAGAGGAGCCAGGGTTATGAATTTGGGGTACCGTTAGAGTTGTCAAAAGGGCCAGGCAGCCCGCCGGCCCCTTTTCGGCCCAGGCCGGCTAGACCCATTTTTGGGCCCGGACTGGCCCTAACCCTAGGGCTTGGGCCAGGGCGAGGGCCAGGCCGAATTTTTTGAGAAACAGGCCCGGCCCTAAAATGGCCCGGGTTTGGCCCGGCCCGGCCCTCTTTTGGCCCTAAGGTTGGCCCTATTTCTGGCCTTTTTTTGGCCCTACACACAGGCCGTTTTTTGCCCAGTATTATTATATACACACATTATTATATATAAGTGTGCGTGTCCAACGATGATCGAATGAGCAATGAATCTGAACATAGATTATGATGATCGTTCTTCCTTGGTGCAATAATCAAAGATACGTTTGGCCTGTTTTGTTGGAGGCCCGTTGGGCTTGGGCTGGGCCGGCCCAAGCCCGGCCCATTTGACACCTCTAGGTACCGGGCGGATACGAATCTCATAAAACCTGAATCCGATGACCTAATGATACCCTTAAACCTTATGACATATTAGCTCTCTAATTCCTTAATTAACATTTCAAACTTGTAAATAGAACCAAAGGAAAAGACAAAGATAATCTCATTGTCATGGAAGTGAGGACAGTAAACTCATGAACTGAACTCTGTTTGGTAGGTTGGGGTCGGTACAAACTCACCGCAAACTGGAAGGGTCAAAAATGCAAAAATACGACCCTCGTTATTAATGTTTTTCCACTTCCTCTTCCCTCCACATCTATCCGAACCAAAATAAGTTCCCTCCCTCCCTCCCTCCCTCCCCAAACATTACTTCCCTCGTTTTCTGCTCTCCAGCTTTCCTTCCTCTCTCTAAAACCCCAGACACCAAATCGTCTCTCTCGTCAAAACCCTCAAAAATCGCAAACCCCTCTCACTTTCCTCCCGACACCAGAAAATTCGCCACTTGACAAGAAAACGTTTACGATCATTTCGGTTGAATGTCGGGGCCCCAACGAGCTCCGAACCGCCACGTGCCTCCGCCGTCCAACGGTGGCGCGAGGCAGATCGCGCAGCCGATGCAGCGCCGCCTGCCCTTCTCCTCCATGAAGCCCCCCTTCGTTCCCCCCGAGGACTACCACCGTTTCTCTACCGGACCCGACTCGACGAGAAACAACGCCGCCGCCGATCACCAGCCTGAAGCCATCATTGTGAAGTCTCCGGTAAGCGTTTTTCGTGATTTCTTATTCTGGGTTATGTTGTATTTGAATTATTTTCGTTCTGGGTAATTGAGGATTTGACTGTGATTTATTAGCTAGCGCCATAATGGAAATTCCTGGGTAGGAGTTTATGTGATTCACTGAAATATGGCTTGGGACTTACTTTGTCTGATTTGGCCTCGACGATAATTGCTTAATTTTGTTGTCTGCTGTTAGGTATTAGAGCTTTAGGATTGTTGTATTTCATTAACTTCGTTTTTATGCATTTGATAGATTGTCACCCATAAACAGATCTGTCTGGTGCAGTGCGGTTTTGCAAGGCAGTGAAATGTCCTGTTATCTTTCGACATATAATTAGCCTTTGTACCTTTTTGGCTGAAAGCCTGAAAGGCAGTTTCTATGCTAAAATGTTCGGGCTGCTTATGGTATTTCAATAACTATGTTATTTCTCAAAGGAAGTTATTACACTAAAATTCTTTGCAGCAAGGATAAGTTAATAATCGTGATAGCAGTTAAGGTACTCGGTTGATTTGTTCCTGAACTGCATAGTGTGTTTCTGAAATTCCTTGCCACTCATATCCATTTGGTCCTGATTATACACAATGGTGAAAGAGATATGCCAAGTGGTTACTTTCAATTGATCGAACACAAGACATGGTGGAAATTGTTTTGGTATTGGTACTGCTTGAGGGGAATATTAAAGTAACATCTATCAGCTAAAAAAAACATTGATTTTGAAATCCTACGGTTTAAAAAATCAACTGTTCTATGATCGGCGTATTTTGGCAAAACGTTGAAGCGTAATTCAATCCGAGGTTTCACATGTTGACAGGCCATAAAGCCTCAAAAGAGTACCATCCATCAGAAATCCCCTCCCCCTAAAGCGAAACTTTGCCTAGAGTTTGTCTCGGCCAAGGTTTTTTTTGTACCTCTGAGCCCGATGTACACATATATACGCCAAGAAAAAGGAAAGAGGAAAGAACCCAAGGACTAAATTAAAAAGTAGAGAAAATGGAAATTACCATTGAACGATTTTCCACAAATAAAAATAGCTTAGTTGGCCACAAGCAGCTGCAGAAACAACCAAGAAGGAAGGCTCCAGAGAGCTCTACAAAACCCACTCACATCGGCCTAATTTTCTGTACCTGTAAAGGCTATTTTGCCCCTGAACCACACAGCTCACTTTTCATCAACTATCTAGAACTCTAACTTGATTGCAGCAATCCTCGATCCTCACCCTCTAGCTTAGAGAAGGCCATACGTTTAGGAAAATGTTAATCTTTAATGTCTAGTGCTTCTTTTAGAATAGAATGGTACACCATGAAATTGCCACTAGTAGTCGTTATATTGTATAGCATCTGCTGCTAATTCTAAAGTTTCCACTCAATCGGCGTTTTCCAGCCACTTAAACGGAAGGGTGGAACAGACTATAATGAAGTTGAGTCTAGAGACTGGACTATGAGTCCTGGGTACATCAACACAGTTAGCAGCCCCCTTCAGACACCTGTATCTGGAAAAGGAGGAAGGGCAAATGGCCGGTCAAAGGCCACAAAGAGCAATAGATCTGGTCCTCAGACCCCCATGTCAAATGCTGGTGAGAAGTGTCATAGTGTCTGTCTTTTGTTAATTGTTGACCACTGTATTTTCCCAACAATATTGGGTATGAAGTTGATTAATTCATACTCTGAAATATCACTAGATTGTGTGACCAAGTGCTGGCCCTGTGGGTCAAAAAGAAGTATAACAAGAGTATTCTTGTGCAAAATATGCAGGTTCACCTTGTCCTCTTACTCCCGCTGGCAGCTGCCGTTTTGACAGCTCCTTGGGTAATTTCATCACAATTGAATTGCAAACAGTTGACAGAAATAGGTCTATAGAACTTTAACACTACCAGTACAGTATCGATATGTTCCTTGCCTTTCAGGCCTCCTGACGAGAAAATTTATCAACCTGATTAAGCATGCAGAAGATGGGATGCTTGATCTGAACAAAGCTGCTGAAACTTTGGAGGTTATTTTTTTTTCTCAGATAAGTATGTAACTTATGCTTTTCTAAATTCTGATTAAAGGTTCTCAATACAGGTGCAGAAGAGGCGAATATATGACATAACAAATGTCCTTGAAGGAATTGGTCTCATTGAAAAAAAGCTCAAGAACAGAATCCACTGGACGTAAGTGTACAAACTAAAAAAGATCATTCGCTGTTAATATGCACGTGATTCCTGGTAATCATTTGGAGCCTTATGTTCTTACGTGAAAATTGTTATCTAATCTATCAGCGGACTTGATGCTACAAGAACGGGGGAGGGGGAGGATGATGCCACACTTTTACAGGTGTGCACCGGTACATTGCTGTTCTTCAACATGTGAATGCTTGCATTCAAGCCATTCCAATCCTGCCAAAAGAGTGTTTGTAATGAACATGCAATCTAATGATGCTTCTTTATAAAAATATTGAATATTATGCACTTTCACGGGATTTGCATTGTCCCTCTCATGACCAAATCTATCTCTATATAAGGACGAAACACTGTGCCAGCACAACAGTGAGTGAGGGTTTACGATAAAACCACATGAAGTGCTTCAAATATTTGGAACCTTAGTGGGTTAAGCGTGTTTCATGGCATTAATCTTGATATCACTTGGAAGTACCACATGCAATAACTTAACTTCTTTTACCCTCTTGGAATTTTCTGTCTTATTTTCTTTCATCTTGGTTGTCAATGTGCCTGTTTTTGGGTTGAAACTGGTGGAAATTTTTAGCAGGTGCCTGTTCATGGAAAACATCCTGTAATGGTGGTTTTTTATTTAGATGTCACTTCTGTGCACTTCATTTTGAACCGTTTTTTGTTCAGGCAGAAGTTGGAAAACTTTCCATGGAAGAACAGAGACTGGATGAGCAGATAAGGTTATATGGTTTATTACATTATCAGAGCAGTTCTATGTTGTTAGCATCAACCTGTTAGGTTTTGCTGATGTTCAGACTGTTGCAGAGAAATGCAGGAAAAGTTGAGGGACTTAAGTGAAGATGAAAACAATCAAAAGTACGTTTTTCATGCTTAACCTTGATTCCAGTGTACTTGTTGAATTCGATGATTTGTTTGTCCATTGGTACCTTCTTCATCTCTCGATTGTTTTAGGTGGCTTTTCGTTACTGAAGATGATATCAAGGGTCTACCATGCTTTCAGGTCAATTTCTTCATGCATGTTATGTGTCGCAACTTTTGTGGTACTATTTCCTTCTTGGTATTATGAATCCATGAGCGTATTAACACACTTCATACCAAATCCACTAAAGGGTTGTGAGGTGCTACCTTAGTTGCAGGAAACTCCTAATAAGGTGACGTTTCTCTCTCGAAAACTCGCTTTTGCAATCCCAAGTTAGGAGCTCCATGGGATCTCGTCCCAAGTTAGTATGGGAACTCAATACCATTAGCTGGATAGAGATGCATGGAACAAGTGAGAGAATACCTGAAAATCAAGCCCTTTTCAACTCAATTCCTTATTTCTCTCCTCTTTCAAGTCCTTAAAGCCTCCTTGTCAGTTGTTACTGGTTATGTAAACTATACTAAACAAATGATAATACTCTTTCCTCATTTATTTATTCAAGCCGCTCCCAACCTCAGATTCTTCTTGGTGCTTACGCTCCCCCGCCCCCGTTCCCGCCCCCTCCCCCGCTTTGTGCAACTAAGGGTGCTACTAATGCATCATTTAGAGGCAAAAGTCCAATCTTTTTCCCTTTTTTGTGTGTAAAAGGTTTAAATCAAAATGAGTATTTAAACTTCTTTATTTTGGCAGAATGAAACGCTGATTGCAATCAAAGCTCCACATGGCACCACCCTTGAAGTCCCAGATCCTGATGAGGTAAGCTACAAAAGTGAAAGATCATGCGACCTTCTATTTTACATGTTTCTAATTCATGAAGAGATTAAGCAGGCTGTTGATTATGCGCAAAGAAGATACAGAATAATCCTCAGAAGCACAATGGGTCCAATTGATGTCTACCTTGTCAGGTAGTGTGCCTTTTTTCTCTTGTAGAATTTGTGTACCTCAAGATTGTTATCTTTCCTCCAACCTTTGCTATCCTTCTCTTTGCTTTCCATTCTTTTTCAATTTCACCCTTAATGTAGTCAATTTGAGGAGAAGTTTGAGGAGATGAGCGGCATGCAGCCATCCCTGAGCTTCCCAATTGCCTCAAGCTCAGGTTCCAGTGACAATCCAGCAACAGAGACGGCCATCATACCAAACGACAGGGTACACATAGAAACAGACACACAAGGTGGCCACGGTATGAGCTCTGATGTTAATGTTTCACATGACAATGCTGGAGGTATGATGAAGATTGTTCCTTCCAATGTTGATGTAAGGGTTCTACATCTGAGTTGATGAATTAAATTGGTAGGGAATTGAATAACTTTTTAATGTTAGCCAGCAAAGGTATTAGATGTTTTACCTGTCAGTTTCATTATATCCAATATTTTTCATGAACTTTGCCTCCCCTGAATTAAATAATGGGAATGATAAGATTAGTCCATGGTGTGATGTTAGATCAAGGCATTGGCCTCAGTTTACCGTATCCCGGTGAAACTCAAGAGGGTAAAAATGCATTTTACGGTCTGACTTGGCACTATGATGGTTTTCAAATGAGTGTCCTTGATCATTGGGGGATAGTGGGAAATGTGATTATCCAAAAGCTTGGACATTTGTTAGCTTTCCCAAGTATTTTACATGAATCGAAATAAAGTTGATAAAGATCCGACCGGCCTTTTGGAAGATTCATAGTTCATGTTTTATGCTGTTTCTGCCATATACATTGAACTGCAGTTTTGTAGCAAAGAGTTGTTTGTAACATTATATCTTTCTGGTGTTTGTTATAGAATGATGCAGATTACTGGCTTTTATCAGATGCGGGTGTTAGCATCACAGACATGTGGAAATCAGATTGTATCCTTCCCAAACTGGTTAAGTTGGGTTTCTTTTACTTTCGTCTACTTCCGTTGCGTGTCTGGATGCTCTATTCCTTGACTTCGACAACAGCTGCTGTTGGATGGGATGGGGTGGACATACTTACTGAGGAGTTTGGAATGGCTGATGTTGGTACTCCATGGCCACAGATGCCACCTTCTGGTGTTACTGATGAGCCATCGGCAGCTGTCAAAAGATGATTTCCATCATCCATGATAAGCTAGACAATGCATCATCTACCTCATCAGTAAAATGTCATAGCCATCAACACCGGATTTTGTCACCGGTTTAATCGTAGAGCCAAGCTTGAAACATGCAAATGGGAGGTTTTTGCACCTGGAATGCCTTGTGAAGGGCAAGAGCTACCCAAGTTTAAGGTCCCAATGTACAGAGCTGAGTTATACGTCTGCCCGCACCTGGGATTCTGGCGATGATCATGATGCATCTGCCGGCTCGCGCTCATTGGCGGATTTAGGGACTGGGGGTTGGGACCAGGAAAGTTTATGAAGAACTTTTTTTCACATGTACACGGCAAAGATGATTTTGGATATGTATACGAGGTTATAAATGAAGTTGGCATCCATTAAAACTTTTTTTTTTTCATCGTAAATCTGCAGCTTCTGTTGATAAAAAGGTTATACAAGATTTTCCCATGCCTTTTGACTAGAGGTTTATTTATTTATTTATTAATATTGGTATATTTTTTTTACCCAATATTGCTTGTTTGGGCATAGCGTGTGGGCACAATACATCACTTCACTTAGAAAAACCAATCCCATTGTCATCTTGATTGTCGATCCATGTGCCAAGCGTTTTGATTTGGCAAGAGAGATAGAAGATGCATGGATTTCTTTTTGTGTCCTTTATTCTAGCTAAAATATTTTTAACTCCTTTTTTTGTTCAAAGTAATCAAATATGCATCAACCTATCTTTTCAGGGCACACTCACAACTGATTCATAGATGATCCATTAATCAAAGTCGACCAAGCCACGTTGATAATTTACTTAGGCACGAGATCGATGAGCCAGTATGCTAGGAATCGAGGAGTATATTACAAGTTGACCATCAATGACAGGTGTCACGAAGGATACAAGTATGATTTGAGGTTATAAATTTTGGCATTAGGAGACATTTGGGTCCATTATGGATGCGGAAAATCCTTGTGAATTTTCTCAAAAGTGAGTGCTTTGCAAGGCGATTGTCGGTTTAAGTGAGTGTCGGCTCAAGCAACAAAGATATGAATATTTTTTTGTAAAAAGGTTAAAATATCGTTATTTTCTTTGTAAGATATAACTCATATCTTATATTCTGTATTATGATTCAAGTTATGTGGTGGCTAGCTAGAGACTCTGAGATTTCTCATCTACGAATAATGATTTTCTAAAACTTTAGAATATAGAAGAAAGTATAATTCAGATTTCACAAAAGAGGCCCTCTAATCTTTACCGTATGCCACTGATTCCTTCGATGAGATTATGAATGCAACTTGGGTTGGACAACCCATGGGCAATCCATGTCAGCTCATAAAATGTGGGTGTGAGCTCGCTTTTATATAGACCGTGATGGACGTAGGCTCCAATTTTTGAGCCCATTTATTATATATACTTGGGGTAGGCGAAGGTTTTTGATCTAGGCATACTAGCTGAATAAGTAGAGCTAGATAGGAGTATACCCAATTCTTCATCATCTCCTAAAGGCCCACCAAGTCGTGAGAAAATTAGCCCGTCCAACTTTATAAAATTTATTTTAAAAAGTTAATTGCATAAGTCATTTGTGAGTTCTTACCTACGTGTAGATGCCACAAAGGCTGCAATCCGAGTCAGCTTCCAGATGTACAAAGTGAGAGACAGTGAGGGTGGAGTAAGGGCATAGAGCAAGGCTTCCCAAATAGGCCATGAGGGCTGGCAGTGCTATGGCGACAAGGCAGAAACTAACAGGACCGGCAGTCGACAATCCAAGCTAGGGTCCAAGTCAGGGTCCAAGTTAGGGGTCCAGCGTCAGGGGTCCGATGTCAGGGGTCCAATTATGTTTCTCTCTCTAGAATTTCAGAGGAAAATGAATATTTTGAGTGAGAAAGTGAAATTGTCCAATGAGAAAATTCTCTTGAAAATGAAATCCAAAGCCCCCTATTTATAGGGAAAAGTGTGCCTGTGTCATTAGGGTGTCATTAGCTGACACGTGTCATCCCCTGGGAGTGACACGTCACCAGGGGTAAAAAAATATCCGTTCTTCGTTGGACTGACGGTTCCCAAATTCGCACTACCTTACCCCACACAACGTCGCTCTACCTGTCTGAGAAGACTGCCCACATAGCGGTGGCATGATCAGAGTAAGCCTATTGTCCTAGTCACCGATCCAAGCCCTTATTGAATCCCACAAGTTTCATCATGAGACGCGGAGAGAACCTGACAACGGTGAAGGAAGGTCCCTGTGACCAACTTCCAGGTGGACTAAGCAGGATGCCCTTCAAGGATCTGCTCCCGTCCCGGAGTGACTCGGGGGTCATCGTCCTGGGGGTGCCGATGATCATCGGTAATGTGAGTAGACGTGGTCGTAGCTCAGACGTGCCTAGTGTCATGCAAGTCACCCCAAGCGGCGATAGCTTGTGTGGTAGTGAGTCTATCCCGCTGTGAAGTGTCCTCATGCCACGGCACTACGAAAGGAGCCCCCTGAAATGAAGACAGCGCTGGCTTCTGTGGTAGCGAGCCTATCTCGCTATGAGGGGTCCTCGTGTCGGAGCACTATGAACGGAGCCCCTCGGAATGCTTCACACTCCAGAGAGTGGGTCGAAGCATGTTCCACGTCCATGGCGGGGGTGCATGGTGTGGTGAATAAGTGTGGTGCCCGGAGGCATGTAACATGATTGTGGCGCATGGGCGTGGCGACGACCGTCTCGAGACAATATCTTGTGCCAGGGGCACGTCATGGAAGTGGCGCATTGGCACGGCTATAGTGCCGGGGGGCACTGTAGTGTGATAGAGAGCCCAGGGGCGGCACGACTGTATCAGCTGCGCGGCAGAGTGTGTCAGAGATGGCGCGGAGGGGGGGGGGACTGTCATTGCGGCGACGGTGTACGGGTGACAACAGGTGTCATATGGTCCTAGGTGATGAGTGAGCATTGTAGACCATAGTGCAATGGAATGAGTTAAGCAACAAAGGTGCCTCCCATGACAAGGGTGGCTGACCCCCCCCCCCCCCCCCTTAAACGGAGGTGACTGACCCCCTTAAGTGGGGAAGGTGCGCTAAATCCATGTTTGTAAATTTTCTAAGTGTTGGTGTCGCCAAAGTCGCTACGTTGGTGATAGAAGTAATTTTAGTCATGCAAAAAGTCAATGAAAAATGCACGTGACTTGAGCGTGTGCATTTTGACCGGTCAATAGTGTTTGAAATTTTGACCGTTGAATATGTGACGTGTCACCCAAAACGGACAAATGTAATCTTCCCTCTTTAAAGCCTTAAACCTAATACAATAATATTTTTCTTGTCCTTTCTGCATTCTCATCTCACACCAACACATCTAAAGAGCTATTCTCTGACTTTGTTGTCTCACTCTCGCTATCTTATTTCTATTCATCTCCCTGTCTAGTTACTTCTTTTCACCATAAACATTGTGATACACGCACACACAAACACCATGTTGAGTTTACTAGTCAAGAGCCAAGTTGGAATCAAGTATTAAACCACTTGGATTAGATTCTCTATATGATGGTGGGCTGGTGTGGCATGTGGGTTGATGGTGGTGGTGGATTTTCTAGTAGGTCAATAGTAGGGAGTCAGGGACGAGAGAGAGAGAGAGAGAGAGAGAGAGAGATGTTGGGTGGTCTGTGCGGCGATGGTGCTTCGGCCGTGGTGATGACACATTCTTTATTTCTGCTGATGCTAGGCAAACCGCTAGGAGTGGGTTCACTATACTTTTCTTCATGATCATGACTAATCAACAAAATTAGATGGTTACTGATACGCTTAAAAATTGTGTATATATAAATTAATTTCCAACCATGAAAAATCCTTAGGAGCGGCCCGTGTCTGGCTACACCCACCAAGATTTGGGTTGGGCTTGGACAAATATTATTCGATCCGTAGTTAGGCTACGGTAGACGTGTACATGAGTTATTTTGGAGTGGATTGACATTCGTTTGACCTTTGGGCCCATCCATTCCCGCCAAGTTGCAGCTCTAAATGAGATTACATTTCTTGGATTTTATTACCGAGTAAAGTTTTGAAGCACTTAGGATTTGTTACCAAGCAAAGTTCATTGGGTAGTGGCGGATAGCCTTTGTTCTAAGTGGTCATCAGACGATCTTGCTAGAAGTACCGCAACTAGACTCAGTCAAATTAAAGCAAAATCAAATAATAAATTTTAAGGTGCATTAAAATGGACATTGACCACCTGATTGTGTTAGAATTGTTTTTACTATCAATTAGACATATGAAATTTCAAAATATGAATTTTAAGGTGCATTGAAGTGGATATTGACCACCTTAAATTTTGAAACTTTACACTTCTTACTCCCCTTTCCTGCAAATAATTGTCTTCTTTAACTGAGCCACATGATTGCAATTACCATCACCGGGAATTACATTCATTTTCATGTAACTCCTATCAATTATACTTTAAGCAATATTTAGAGCTTAAAACCAAGACATATAAGCTAGAAACATAACAAACTAAGATTTGAACCCAATTGTAATCATTTGAACTTCACTCTATCATTGAAATGACTATATAACGGCACTTATAAGTCTTTTAAAGACAAAATTAAAATTCAAAAAGTGAGAACTTCGCTGAAGTTGAAGCATCATTTTTCAAAATATATAACAGTGAATTTGTTGGACTTGAAAAAGCAAAATAAGGAGGAAGATAGTTCATTTCTTAGCAAAACAGTATTGGTAAGTTAAAACAAAAACACGTCAAAGATAAATAAACAAACAGCGTAACACGAGAGCCATTGGCTCCTATGTAAACACACAAACAAATGCTGGAAAACCAACGTGTCTTAGACAGAAATCAAAGCGAAGAGTGACCCCAACCGCCAATTGTTTGCGTTACTCCCACCTCCCCCAGACCAAAAAGCGCACCAAAAAAAGCACAGCCGCCGCAGAGAACACACACACACATATCCAAACACTCTCTCTCTCTCTCTCTCTCTCTCTCTCTCAGGGTTTCTCTCTTGGTGGAAACCATGACAACACCAAAGACAACTCTACGGCGTCGTAACTCCATCTCAACCTCAGTGGTAATCCCAGCAAAATTCACCCTCCCCATAAAACCCCACCACCACCACACATCCAGCTTCCACGCCACCGCAACCACCGGCACCACCACCACGTCGTCGTCTTCCTCCTCCTCCGCGTCCTCATTCCAATCCTTCCCATCAGCCGATTTCGAGCTCCTCTCGATCAGACCTACCTCCTACACCTCCCTAAAGGACCTGCTCCCCTCCGCCGCCGCCGTCCAGTCCCCCACGGCCCCCGCCGCCTCCCAGTCCGGCTACGAAATCACGATCCGCAACCGTCTCGTCAAGCAGGCCGCCTGGGCCTACCTCCAGCCCATGTCCACCTCCCCAGACTCCGCTGGCCAGGGGTTCCTCCATCGCCTCTGGGTCAGAATCTCCGGCGCGGGCTTGTTTCGGTTCTTTGATCGGGTTGTGACCCGGGCCTTTGACTGGATGCTCCGAGTCATCCGGGTCAGGACCTCTAGATGACGGCAGTGGGGGTAGCGGCGACCGTTACGACTCGCGTCTTTGTGGTGTGTGATTTTATAGATTTTAATTTTTATTCGAAAAAGAAATGTACACCTTTTTCTATGTACGCATGTTTTGCTTTTGCAATGGCATAAGTGCAAATATTGCATTTCAAAGGAATTTAATACGAAAACAATGAACAAATTTGCATCTACAGATCACAGTAGACTCGATCAACAGCACGATAATTTAGCGGACGTCTTTTTTAATTTAAATTTTAGAATATACAGTTGCGGCCAATTATAATCGTGGCATTCGTATTTTTGGTCCCGAGTCACACAAATTTATTCGCTTCAGAGTAGTATTCTTGGTCTGCATAACACACATTTACTGTGCTTCATGTAGTATTTTTCCGATTGCATTCCGTTAGAATTTGTGGATGCGGCATGCAATTTACTTACAGATGTTCAGTTAATGAGAAAGATGTACACCTTTGTTGTGAAAATTGAAGAACGAGCTATGAAACTCATGAGCCCAAAAAAAATTGAAGAAATGTGAATTAAACTCTATTTGTCGGTTCATGTCTTTACAATTATAAATGGTCTGGTGTCGAGCGTCCAAGCCTGAAGCGGGATCCATGTAAACTATGAGCCGGACCGGTCTCGGTTGAGCCGAGACCATTAACCGGTTCAGGGATGGTGTCGGTGTAAACAAATTGTGTTTCGTCATCAAGCTTAACTTGTATCACGTCTGATCTGGGTGTTTGAGAGACCCCGCGGTAAGTGGTGTCTCGTGGCGGTGGCCGCCGCCTGTCGGGCTGCTGCTTCTGCTTGGTGAAGAAGGCCTTAAACCACGACGGCGAAGCCGGAGGAGGTGGAGGTGGTCCGCGAGAGTTGTGGTCTTCCACTTTCTGCGAATGTTGGTAGAATTCATGACGTTAAAAACGTAAAACTTAGTTACAAGTCAAAAAAATTGATGCTGAGATATAATGACAGGGATGGAGGGATGGTGGGTGTAAACGCTGTAATGCATTATCGTTCTAGTGTTGTATTGTTGCGCTTGCGTGCATGAATTAACAAGTGACAAGGACAAATATGTGTACAAGGTGGTCTAATTGGTCAAGATGTGTCTAAATCTTGCTTTTTGGTACATGAAAGAATCTGCTTTATTATTTTTTTGGTAAATTTAGGTACATTCTTGCATCACATCCTTGTCCCAAGCATTATTGGTTTCATTAGGGATAACATACAACAAACCCAAATTACGTTTATCTATGAAACAGACCCTTAACCTAATAAAGATTATAGAATCTCAGACGAGCCTAAAGACAAAAGTCCAATTTGTTACAACCATTTCACGTTCACGGAATCTCTTGACTTTAAAAGACCAAAACATACCGCCTAGCCTACGGCATGCTTAGGAGAAATGAAGTTGCACATGAGAAGAAACTACGCAAAATTGACCCTCAAGATACATTTCTTCGGCTTTTAGGCCGAGTCCAAGGTTGAGGCTCGATCAGGTCTTGATTACCAGGCTACGCAACAACGACAACGAGTCGGCCTTTGACCGCTGGCCCAACATTATATTTGTCACTGTCAGTATGGGCCAGGGCCCATGGGCATCGCTCTCAGCCTGTGCAATTTCCCCGAAAGGCCCTTTGCATGATGTAATTGTTCAAAGATTAAGGGTGACGAATGCAGTGAGCTAAATTAATTAACTTTTTTCAATAGTCAGTAGGTACCACGTGAACGAATAACAGCATGGTTTGGTAGGGGCTAGTTTAGAAAGGCCTCGAAGCAAGAACTTTTCCTAATCATCTCCACTAAGGTAATAATCATTTCCTAGTTTCCGCCATTGTCTGTTTTTGATTTAGCGGTTGAAGCAACTAGTAAAAAGACCGAAAAAGAAACATGATTACGCAAGCGGGCGCTTAACATGACCATAAAGGCAATGGAGACAAACAAGTACCTCGGAGCTAGGGTTTGTAACCTTCCCTGATCGAGAAGCCAAAAATTGAAGTATTTCGAAGAATTTCGTCGATCCCAACTCCGTGCAGTTTTGCCAATAGTAAATGGCCAGGTCCCATGCCCTCGCCCTCAGCTCGTACAAACTCCGTTCAATATCTGTCTCGTGGTTCACAACATATGGTCGTAATAACATTTCATAGACGTACCCCGTTCCCTGCATTTTAACCGAATTGGTCAATTTAAAATCAGCGAGTGCCCATATGGTTATTGAATATGAAGAACATCTCTCTTTCCTAGTGGATTGAAATAATCTTACCTTTGTTTTTGGATACCATAAGTAGATAAAGAGTGCCAGCTTCATCTCACCGTACATTGGCAACCTACACATTAAGGCTAAATTAAGAATGCGCTCATTTTTTAGATGTAAATAACAGCATTTATAACTAACAAAATTGAGGAAGCTCTTCAAATTGCATACCACGAAATGAGTACATCACCGATTCTCTCGAAAACTGTCAACAGTGCAACAATGACCCTGGATGTGACAGATAATCAACTTTAATTACAATGTTAAGAGCATAAAAGAACAAACACTATCACCCCAATCCACCCAAAAAAAGGCCAAAAACAAAAAATATTTAAAAATACAATTTAATTTCTAAAATCAACACCATCATGTGATCATATTAACCATGTTGTTTAATACCCAAAATGTTCAAGAGTTGTTCCTTGTGAACTTAATTCTGTTTCTACCTTTCTTTCCTGTTTCCGAGACTCGGATGTGAAGGACAAAAATCAGAACCAAGTTACAGTAAATCTCCACCAGGAAAATCTGCTTCCTAGGATTAAGAGTGCGGGCCCATATGGTTGTGTGTTTCATGTCATTTTCACTTAAATTTAACTGTTAAAAATCAGCTATTTTATTGCCTAAAAATTGTTATGCTTGCCATGATTAACAGATAGCTCTAAGAACAAATTTATAGTCAACGCACGTTGCCCAGAGTAATCATGATTAGAACATAGTTAAGACTAAATGATTAGCCTAAAAGCCTGATTACCAAATCAATTTTAGCCACCTTGAATTCTCAACTCAAACACCCTAAATTTCCAGAAAGATCCTATTTTCAGTTCTTAATTATAATTCTTACCAATATCGACACCAAAAGCGAAGTTCGTCCATCTCCACCCTGTTCTTCTCCATAGTTTTGAAACACTCAAATGCAGGATATGCATATCCAAGAACCAATCTGAAGAATCAAAATATGCACAAATAACTCGAGAGTTCTAAACCCAAAAGGAAGATTACAAGAAAAGGAAAAGAGGATTAATTGATGGCTTACATAAGACCTTCAGTTACGAGATCTCCCAACATCTTTACTGTTCACCAGAAACCCACCAAGATTCCTAAAACAGCCATACATAACAAACGACATTTCTCATAATTAGAGTTTGACTTATATGATCAATTGGTTCAACAACAATTGCATAACAAGTCTTGCAATTAAAACCCAGAACGGGAAAGAAGAAAGTAGACAAGAAAAACAAAGCAAGGAAATGGGGGGATTACCTTGTTCGGAAGCAACAAAATTTGATTCTGGGTGTCTGGGAAAACGGAACAAACTTGCAGAAACTTGAGATTGGAGGAGGAAGAAGAAGAAGTTGGTGATAGGTATAAAGAATCCGTGCGTGATTGTGGGCGGGTTTATATATAGAAGTTGATTGTACGTGGAGACTGGAGATATATATAAATATAAAAAGTACGAGAGTGGATTCGTGATGATATTGGTAAAACGTAGAAGAGAGGGGAGGGGGGGTTTGTTTGCTAGAGGGAGGGGGGATACTTGCCAAAGACGCCTTCTCAATATTTTAACACGTAACACTCTGAGAAAGTGGATTTTCTTGAGATTCTTCAAACTCGCGTGTTTACCGTTTGGCTGTTGTGAGTTCTGGAAATGGCAATTTCGGTCATTTACAATGGCTTGCATCCCTCCAACACTCAACCGGAAGTATCTATAGGGGAAAGCGAGAGAAAAGTCCATGGAGAAGCATTTGTTGACTTATCTAGCTAGCTAGCTACATTACGAGGTTCCTAGATCTATCCTTGATTAAGTTTTTACCTGAAAACATGTTGACATAAAATTGGACTCCTTCAACTTCAATGGGGAGTTCCTATTATCTTGAGATGCTTATGCTCATAGAATTGAAGATTTTATTACTTTAGGTGGACATGACCCACTAAGATGTTTTAGGAAATCTAACAACCATATACTAATTAGCTTCATTATGGAGGGTTACGTGCTGATATGTATGAGCGGAATCTCGGTATACGTATCCGCTTGTGTGGTCACTTGCTCCGTCTTTCGCTATGAGTAGAATCAGTATCAACTTGTGTATCTGTTCGAATTTTTGTTTACGTATTTCACATTCAATATAACTTCCGCGCCATATGTGATAGGTGGGCAAAGTTCCTTTTTTTAATAAAAAAATACGAAACTTAGCTTTAGCTATTTCCTGCTTTTAAATCTTGCAATTTGCTTTTAAACTTTGCTTTTAAGCTGTCGAAAGTGTCATTCTTTATAAGGATATACCAAAACTGCCCAACTTGCTTAGCCTGTTGCAGGTTGTTTACGAGCTAATTAATAAGCTAAACAACGTTCCTTTAGATGCCATGTGGAAATGTCATACATATTCCGAAGATTGTTATGCCGTGGAAATGGTCTACGTTGTTAGAACATAGTAAATATATGATCTACAATTTGGAGAGAGAGAGAGAGAGAGAGAGAGAGTATTTACTGGTCACAACACGCCCAAAGTCAAATTTGTTTGGAATTACTTAGGGATAATACCGTCTTTTAGAATAATTTCCTTCACCCTTGTTTTCTTTATCGTGATTTTGGCCCACGCATTCCCTATGCCATAGTACTCAAATCCTTCTTCCACATTACCAAACAGGGATAGATGCTGAATCTACTAACAACCTAACCAGGGGGAAAAAGAAACAAAAAACAACAAAATAAGTTCACTGGAAAGTGCCTTGAAATAAATGTGGCACTTAGAGAAGTGCTACAAGTCAAGTAAAGGGTTCAGTATGACAACCACGTGTGAAGAGGAGTGACATTTGTATATACTTAGAGTTCACGGGCGCTGAAAGAGGGTTTATCGTGAGTACCACGTATACAAGAAGAGCGACAATTGTTAAAACAAGAGAGTTCTCTTCATTAATAATGTTCGTAAAATTAGTTACATCGGTTGGATAAGAATTTATGACAAAATCTTATCTTATCGAATTTATGACAAAATACTTAGAGTTCACGGGCGCTGAAAGAGGGTTTATCGTGAGTACCACGTATACAAGAAGAGCGACAATTGTTAAAACAAGAGAGTTCTCTTCATTAATAATGTTCGTAAAATTAGTTACATCGGTTGGATAAGAATTTATGACAAAATCTTATCTTATCGAATTTGGATGTAATGTCGTCGCAAAATAATGGTTAACATTTACTCTCAGCTAGGACATGCATTAGCTGGTGAGTTGTTATGATTTTCACCGCTCAAAGTTGCTCTGATCTCTATGTATTTCTTGGTTATAGAGACTAATACATTCAATAGGTAATGGAACTTGCATACTGATAGAAAAGGTGAATGGAAAGATAATTATATTAGAGAACATTAATAAAACTGAGTACAATGAGGTCTTTATATATACACAAGAAAACTATCCTATTAGAAACAGAAAAGGAAATCATATATAAGTTATGAGAATTATAGAATGTTCTAGACATAGGACAATAGTGATAGGGTAATTTTCATATTAATATATATCATCTAACATCCCCCTCTCAAACCCAAGTTGGTAGAGAAGGAACAAGCTTGAGTTTGTAGGTTAAGTCTGGAGCGGTGTCTTGTTACTAGCTGCACTATATGAGATCCAAGTTGAGATGAATTCCATGTGTAGAGTCCGGCAATGTGAGAAAAGACAAGAGTCCTAGGGTGAATTTCGACAACCATTAAGGTCTCGAGACGAGATCTGGCGACTAAGAACAAATCAGAAGTCTCGGGGCGAAGGGGGTGAGGTCCGGCGACTAAGAAAAAGTAAGGAGTCCAGAAGGAGGTCCTCGACTAAGAACATAACAGGAGTCCCGGGGTGAGGTCCAACAACCATAAAGGTCTCGGGGTGAGGTCCGGCGACTAAGAACAAGACTGAAGTCCCAGAATAAGATCCGCAAACTAAGAACAGAGTAGAAGTCCCTGGACGAGGTCCGACAACCATAAAGGTCTCTATGTGAAGTCCGATGATTAAGAACAAGCCAGGACTCAGAACAAGACAAGAGTAGGATCCATTTGCAGGAATCGACAGAGAGGCATGGTGGCATGGTTGGAAGCGTTGTGATTGGTTGAGGGAACAAAATCTTATGGGAGTGTTGGATTAGGATTTGGGCAAAAGGAAATCGATAGAGATAACTGAAGAAGGAAACAAATTTTTTTTGTGTGTTTTTTATAGCAAAAGAGATAATCTATAGTTGTTGAACATAAGAGTAGCGGTGGCTAGGTTTTCAGCACAAGCGAAGATCACTAAATAGAAAGGGTAGGAAAGAAAGACCAAAATTCTGAACTCAAGAAGAAAAAAAGAGCACAAAAAGAAACAAGAACACATAAATTGGCCGGGGCGAACGATAAAAGACCGTCAAGAAGTAAAGAAGAGCACGAAAAGAAACAAAAACACGTGAATTGACTGGGTGAACGGTAAAAGGCTGTCCACCGAAGTTTACGAAAATAGTTGAAAAACTCTCAAATCGGTGGATCGCATGGCTTTGATACAATGATAGAAAATGTGAAGAGACAGATAATTATATGAGAGAGCATTAATAAAATTGAGTACAATGAAGCCTTTATATATGTAAAAGAAAACTATCCTATTAGAAACAGAAAAGAGAATCCTATATAAGTTATGAGATTATAAAATGTTCTAGACATAGGACAATAGTGATAAGGTAATTTCTATATTAATATATATCATCTAACATATTAGGGTGCAAGTAGATGATACCTACATAGCCATTGAAGCAATTGTAATTGGTGGGTCTCAATTAGTTTAACCAGAAAAAGATTTAGGGATCCCATTTTTGTAACTTGTATATTGTCCCTTTTAAAATCAGTCCTTGATCTCTTATTTTCTTGAAATTTGTTCTTGTACGATGTTTCGTTGCCATTTTAATCTCTCCATTTGTTTTTTATGCTAAATTGAGGGCTAGATTAGTTATTTCATACTTTTAAGGCAAAAATGACAGATGCCCAGCATGTGACACTTTTCAGATTAGTTAACCTCCACAGCCTCAGGCGACACTATCTTCTGCCTTTGGAACGTTTCTAGTGCCTCCGAGGACTCCATCGTCTAGCACTGTACTCCGCCAGCACAAGCACACAACCACCATCGCTATAGCGTCTCAAACAAACTGTCGAATCCACCAACAATTGCTATAGGGTTCTGTGGCATCCGTCAGTGTTTGCGGTTGAGGAGAAAGTAGAGTAGTTATTAAACATATTAAAATACTCAATTAATAACAAAAATGCTAACACCAAGACTAAAACGATGCAGAGCATAGTATAATGATTAGTTTTAAAATTTTAGAAATTTATGGACAAAAAATGGAAAACGTATGAGGGACAAAAATAAATTTATATGAAAAATTAATTAACATGTTAACTAGAGACCAATGTTGCTTAAATTGTTAATGGGAGTTGGGAGATGGAAACAAACCATATTTCCATTGTGGGAGATCAAAAAACAAAAATTATCAGAGCCGGCCTGGGACAGCTCAAGGAGACAAAAAGGTGCTGAGAGTTGCTTTTTAACAAGATCAGCATGAGTAGCCGAGCACAAACATTCAGCCTCGGATTACTTGTGAGGCCACTTTTATAATTAAAGTCACAAGGGTTCATGTATGAGTTGCCTGTGACCGGCCCCCACTCCATATTTGTGACTTCATTTTCATTCTTTTGATCTTTTGTTTTTCAGAAATGATATAACTCAAATATAACTCTCAATAATTGAGGAATACCTGTCAATATCAGTCAAACTGGGAGATCAATGATTATCTTATTAGGGATTGTGACGTGATCCTTGAGGATCCTAACACATCTAGCCCACGGCCCAGTCCTACTAGGAGTCTTCTCCTACAGCTATATAAAGAGGTCTATCCCTCCAGGTAAGAGACGACGACACAATTCATACTTTTTCAGAATTACTATTCTATACCTGCGCTTTGACTTAAGCATCAGAGAGTTCTCCACCGGGAACCCACCCGGCAGTCACTCGTTTTTTGTCTTTCAGGTCATCGGTCCAGGCTCGGGTTCCGCAATATAGGCTGTGCATGTTTTTAGCAGCAACAGACCGATGCCATCCGTGGGACCCGCCAGCCTGGCCAATTGACCTCAAGAAAATTCAAACGCTCGTTTTGCAAGCAACGGCGGCAACGCGTCGGAACCGCCGCCACTGCCGAAGGTCTCAAAACCCTAAACTACAGCGGCACCACTGCGGTCAACATTACCTACGTGGGCAGTCCCACGCCCGATCAACCATCACCCTACCAGTGCCGTCACCAATGGGATCAACAGTACTACCATTATCAAACGGTCTTACCGTAGTCTGCCATAATGCCGACAAGAGTTTGCCATTGTTGCAAGTGTAAGATTGTCGTCGCAATAAAAAAAAAAACTTCAGAACAGAACAAGCTGCTGTTGACCGTCTAAGCTACCGATGGTCCCATCGTTATCAAACGGTTCCACTACTGTCAAACGGTCGGAAAAAGGAAAGAAGAAGATAGCCTGTCTATCCACAGGCCACCAAGAGCAACCCCCACAGCAACACAGCCACCGTGGGGCTATCATTATCGCAACGGTGCCGCTGCTGCCCCCATGTTCAGGACCCTTTCCATCAGCGATCATGACCGGCGCCTATGCCTGCAGCCACCACAGTCCTGATCAGACCACACTCAGGCCATGCACACACTACCGGAGTCGCCGGAACCAACATCACAGGACAACACAGAAGGGAGGATGTTCAAAACCCGCAAAGACAAGTAGCGCCGCCAACGCGCCACCACGCAACCTCCTTTCTATTGTGCCACCTCACTTTCGGTCAAAAGAGAGAAAAGGAGGAACGCCAGGTCTATAACACAGACACCGCCGACGTCGCGCTTTCCACCACTATTGGCCTCATAGCCACCACGGAGGAGCACGCTCACCACAACATCACCTCATCATCGCGGCCTTACTCTGGTCAGTCGCAACCAAACGACGGCCAAATCGCCATTCAAAACCACCGACACCACCCCATCTGCTCACCATTGCCGCCTCGCTCCAGTCAGTCGCAACCCACTGCGTCCATCTTACCATCCGCAACCACGGCAAGCCCTACGGGAAAACACTGCGCCGTGGCCTATTCGTTGCCACTGCTTCCTCAAGATGCACGCCACCGTGACTAGCGGTAGGGCGACGCCATCACCACCTCATTGGGCGGTACCATCACTGTCTCACCCTTACGACCACCAATTACTAGATTTGCTTCATGTTCAGATCCATTGCTCGCAATGCACGCCGGCTCAATGCCGTACCACGGTCACCGGCCGAATGTGCGAAGATCGGGGATGGCGAATTTGCTGGTGGCCATGGTCACCGTTAAAGGGACTGCCTCACAGTCGCTCTATCGTCGTCGTTGGTCCACCATTGGAGAGCATTGCGCCGTTGCCTCACCAAGCTGTTTTTCTCTTTGTCAGAGAGAAAGTGAAGCAGACCCAATAAGGTGCATTCCTTATTTTTAGAAAATTTTACATTACCCCACAAATATGCATATATTTATTTTAGACCTGCAAGGTCTTACTTATCTAAAATATTCCATAATGTTTAAAAGCATCAAGTTTTTTACCTACAAAAAAGGCATATTCGTACTTAAGACCCAAAAGGTCTTATTTATTCCACTTAAGCCGCACGCTTTCTAAAGTATTAGGCTTTTATCCCGTCAAAAAAGCATATTTATATTTAAGACCCAAAAATTTCATTAATTTGGGTTATGCCATATTTGTTGAAAGTATTAAGCTTTTAACCTAAGGAAAATGTGTATTTAGACTTAAGACCAACAAGGCCTTATTCATTACGCATAGACCGCACTAAAGCATTATTCTTTGTATGTATAAAATATGCCTATTAATGCTTTAGACCCCCAGGGTCTTATCTATTTGACACATGCCATGAATCCTTCAAGCATCGAGCTTTTTATAACGCATATCTGGACAGAAGACCTACAGAGTCCCATTAATTTGTGTATGCTACGCGCTCTTTAAACTATGCGCACATGTTTTTATTTTGTGGCACGTCGTTAAAAATTAAGCGACTACGATTGAAGGCGTTGGCAAGCCTCCTAGAGGCTACTTCTCCTACGTGCTCTATATTACCTACATGCAAGCACAAGTCACAAGTCAGGGCTCCCGATTTCTATAAATGTTAAGCTCACTTGCGGCGCGCAGTACAATGCACACTGTCGGCTAACCGGCAAAGACCTAATAGGGCAACGGTGTCTGAACACCGCTTTTATTTCTATGTTAAGAACATAGTTACGTTTTTATATGCTTTATTGCTTCAGAGGCTATTTTTTCAGTCACGTACTTTTATTTCTTGCAAGGGTTTAAACTATGCTTGCAAGCATCAACAGTGATGCATAAATATCTTTGTAAAACAAGGAACAACTTCACAGCACCCTGCGACTTGAAGTCGCATTTAGGGTTTTTGTTGCAGTATCCTGCCGTCTCAGCATTATATATCGTCTCATGGTCATACAGTGGCCTCTATCTATAGCATATTTACATCTCTGCTCGTTGAGAAGCTAGTTCAACAATGATGGAAGCACACATGCTACTACTGTATTTAGTGAATCTCCAGCTATGCCTGTTACAACTGCAAGCTCAAGCTCATACAACCAGCAAACTGAATCTAGTTGCTTTTCATTATATTGATAAACTGCGGCTATTGATCACCCAGTAATATCTTTCTCAGATGCACTTCGTATCCTTTGGCTTTATATGCTCGTCCAATCTATCAGACGGATTATGGTCTTCTATATTGCTCCCACAGGTCTTCTTGTGATCATGCCCTACATGTAGGCTGAAAAGCCGTCTTTATATATCCACGCCTTCTCAAAGGCCGGGGGGCTTTATATTTTATGAGATCATTCTTATACAGGCTTAATGCCTAGTGTCTTATCAGACAGGGAGGTTCGCCACAGTGACCATATTATGGGCTCCATGACCCGCACCTTTTTATTTGGCACCGCGACAATAAGGACGAGAAACCCCCGAGGGCACATATGACGAGAATTCTAAGTTCCGTCAAACCCCCAAGGGAGCGTACAACGAGAACTCTAAAGTTTCGTCAAACCCCCCAAAGGGGCGTACAACGAGGACTCTCAAGTCCTGTTAAACCCCCAAGGGTGCGTACGACAAGAACTCCAAGTTCCGTTAAACCCCCGAGGGCGTGTAAAACGAGAACTCTTAAATTCTGTCAAACCCTAAAGGGTAATTGCATGAGCTCCGGCTCCATCCGCCCTTGAGGGCGTGTACAACGAGAATTCTTAAATTCCGTCAAACCCTCGAGGGTAATTGCATGAGCTCCGGCTCCATCCGTCGCCGAGGGCATGTAAGACTAGAATTCTTAAGTTCCGTCAAACCTTCGAGGGTATTTGCATGAGCTTTACCCTTCATTCACCCTCGAGGGCCTGTAAGACGAGAACTCTTAAGTTCCGTCAAACCCCCGAGGGTATTTGCGTGAGCTCCGCGCTCCATCGGTCCCTCGAGGGATGAACACCCCCAAGGGTGATAGGATAGAGCTCGAGCTCTATCCGAATAGTTTAGCAACAGTTCTAACCCATGAAACGGCAAAGGACTATGGGACTTCATCCCCCCACCATTCTTTGTTAATTCAAAACCCAGCCAAGCGTGAGTGTGAGGCTTCTTTGCCAGCTCTTAGCTGATGATAAGAGTTTGCGACAAAGTAAAACACAAGCATGATGTGGTCGGCTCGACCTCAAGAACACACACTTGCACAAAATGAACACCCTTCAAAGGAGAGGTGACCCCTCGAGGGGACATTCAAACACTTAGCACATGCAACAACTTGCATGCACAACTTTGTGTCCTCTCTCGAGAGAGGCTACCATGGGGCACAACTGCTAAAGGATCTCGAGATCCCATGATTCGTCTTTCTAAAGATGATTCCGAATAGCCTACTCGGCGACATTCTAAGACTCAACTCTCGAGATCTAGGGTTCTAGCGCCCTACTTGGGAAAAGTTCTAAGGCTTAAGCTCCCGCTTAGGTCGGAGCACATGGAAGAGAGAAATATTGTTACCCCTACAAGTGGATGAGAATCACTTACAAATCTGACGCGTGTCTCGAGACACCAGGTATAAACTTCCTTAGCCAAACATTTTAGCTAAGGAAGTGGGGGGCTTATGATATAACTCAAATATAACTCCCAATAATTGGGGAATACCCGGCAATCCCAGTAAAACTGGGAGATCAATGATTATCTTATTAAGGATTATGACGTGATCCTCGAGGATCCTAACGTGATCCTAACACATCTGGCCCACGGTCCAGTCCTACTAGGAGTCTTCTCCTACAGCTATATAAAGGGGTCTACCCCTCCAGGTATGGGACGACGACACAATTATGCTTTTTCAGAGTTACTATTCTGTAGTTGCGCTCTGATTTAGGCATCAGAGAGTTCTCCGCTGGGAACCCCACCCGGTGGTCACTCGTTTTTTGTCTTGCAGGTCATCGGTCCAGGCTCGGGTTCCGCAATGTACGCGGTGCATGTTTTTAGCAGCAATAAGAAAGAAAGAAAAAAAAAGAATAAACCAAATTGTAAAAAAATTAAAAACAAAACAACACCTCTCAATGACGCTATAGTTGCACTTTTGACGAGTCATTTGCGTTGCAATTATACTTCTAATTACATTTAAAGATGCAATTAGTGACAAGTAGTTACAGTATTCTGATTTAAGATGGAATGATATGAAATGCGAGCAGGAAATCTATACTTTGCATGAGAAAGCCGAGGGCAAGATACTTGGTTCCTCGAGCTCAGGAAACTTGGCTTACACATCAAAATGGAACCAAGGAAATTCACTCTTCGCGACCATTTAATGAACTATTATTTCCTTCTTTCTACATGAAGACTTTTTCCCCCAGTGTTGAACAACAAAGGAGGAGGGAGAGGGGGAGAGAGAGAGAGAGAGAGAGAGAGAGAGAGAGAGAGAGAAAGACGTCCTGGTATGTTCTCAGTGTTTTCTTTTCGATTCTTTTGCTTACTGGGACCTGTTCTCAATGTAACATGAGCAAAAGCTTAAGAGCATGACTTGGTCGCATGATGAGTTAACTTGATCCTTGTTGAAATTCATGGATCTGGACCAATTTCTTGCTGGCAAATCAGCTCATTGATGCTATGTACTATGTTGCTTACAACAAATAAAGGGAAAGTTTGGAAATGCATGGCCGAAAAGCGCAAGCATGCTGCTTTTTAAGATTGGTGATGATCGGGAACAATAAATGGAGAAAGATTAATGAGGCGGACTTCAGCATCCACAACGGCGTGAGGGGAGAGGTGAGCATCGATGTCCACATCAACAGGTTTGACCAGCAAAAGTGACGCCAATTATTTTTTAGCTAATTGAAAAACATGTATAGTTGCAAGAGAGGAGAACGAGAAGAGAGAAAAAAAGAGCCAGATTCAGGCGTGACAAAACTTTCAAAGTAAAAGGACAAGCTTACCGTGGTATTTATATCCCAAAAGGCGAAAGGACTCATCTTTACATCTTGTATGGTTTGGGTTGAGGGGGGGTGGTGGGGTGTGGAGGGGTTGGGTTGGGTTGGGTTGCTTGAAAATATGTAATACAAGTCGGGGGGAAGTCAAGGAGGATTGCCCCTTTCCTTGACTTCTTGGTTCAAACCTTAAAACTAGTATCCCAGGAAGATCATGAATGCACTAGGTCGATGTGGAGGACGCGCTCTACAGATCTCTTGCGGAAAGGACTAATAGTGTTTTTGATTACGCGATTCAACAGTTAAAACTTAGAATCTTCAATGATTTTCAGTTAAGTGTGTTTGATAAAGCTTAACCTTGTACTACTAAAAAAATATATTCCTGCCAAGAGTAGACCAAAATTTTAGGTCAGGGTGGATTTAAGGGTTGTTTGACAAAACTGAAATTTAAGTTTTTAAAAGTTGAGAACTGAATTTGTACATGTTGGGTAAATCAAACGTGAATGTTCGTAAACTAATTCAGATGTTCTACCTAAATTCATTTTGCTAGGTTGCACAATTATATTGTATATATTCTATTGGACGAAAGGATGGTGTGGTTGTCTCGGAGGTGGCGGCAGTGGAAGGGTGCTTCACTACAGTAAACAACATGGTGGTCATGATGGCGGCCTCATCTTGGTGGTGGTTTTGGTGGCTGTATAATCCTAGGATGAGCACTATTAAATGTACTTAATAAAACATCTTTGAAACTTTTAAATTATAAGTACTTAATTGTGTTATCAAACACATCTTATACTTAAAACTTATGACTTAACTTTAAGTGAGATGATCAAGAATTGTTGAACAAATTTTTCTTGAAAAGAATAAGAACTAACACCATGATGCCGCAATAATCAACTTGCTGGCAGGACTACCTCCGCAACACTAGAGCAACCACCATAACCACTAAATCCTTTCTGCCACCAATACATATTTACAATTACCACGATCTAGCCGTCGCCACCACCACAACATTATGGCCACTACCAATGCCATCACTACCACGAGGACAGTACCAATGCCACCTTCACCAGACCATCGCTGCTGCTACCACCTCCACGTCCACCAATCTCTATATCCACCACACTACAGCTGCATCTGACTACGATGTTGCCACTTATGACGACCTTCACAATTGCCAAGACTGCATCTTCACGCACCATTACCGCCATCACCGTCGGCACCTTTTCGCCACCGGTACCACCTACACAACTAACTCTATTTTGGCCATAAAAATTAGGAAATTATGTGCATAAGTGTATAAATATGGTAAAATAGATAAAATTGTTTTTTTAGACATTTGCTTTAATTTAAAAGCATGTTAACTTATTTTTCAGTGATAAAAATTTAGTCGTTTAAAGCCTATAGTTTTACAAATTCAGCGCTTAACTAAAATTTCAGTTTTATCAAACAATCTCTAACCTTGATTGACTCAGAAACTGGTCCATGACTATATATCCCCTATTGTCCAATCCAAAAAGAAAGGTGGTATGTTAGGGAACACTATAAAAGCGGATTAGGTATTATTTCTTCTCCTAGGTGTAATAGACACCTCGTCTGAAGTTGGGACATCCTTGACCAGCGTTATGTATTTCAAAAGGAAAAGTTGCTTGAATTGATAACTGTTTAGGTCTACAATTATTTTTATATACATTAAGAACGTGCAGGGAGGAAATAATAACCACTAACCAGCGCTGTCCACATTTCTGAAGACAATAAGAGTAGTTGTGTTAGTTCACCAATTACCCAACTTATCACATCAACAAACTTAGAATAAAGACATCTCTCTCTCTCTCTCTCTCTCTCTCTCTCTCTCTCTCTCTCTCTATCTATATATATATATATATATATATATATATATATACACACACACACATACATTTAACACATTGAAATGCGACTACAGTTTTTAAGAATAGAGTACGAATGTAGAATAATATATAATGCCTGACAAAAGGAGTTCACACGTTAATTAGTCGGCTACTTTGATTCCGTTGAACATGCTTTGATGAGCTCGTCTACTTTGATTCCGTTGCATCATTTCTGACGTAATTGAATTGACAAAGATGTAGATCTTCTTTTGCATGAGAACTAGTAATTTTTTTACTTTTCTTTGGGTTAAGAATTCTTTTTGGTCCAAGTTGCATGCCTAGCTTCGAAAATAACATTTTGCCACAAAATACTTTTGCGCTTAAAAAAGCAATATATCCTAAAATAAGATACTTTCGCTCAAACACAATTTTATGCTTTCGACATAAGCACTAATACAAGCAATCTCTACTACGAAATTCATAATTTTACTGGAAAAGCACATTTTTAACTTTTGATCATGAACAAAAGCAATCCGAAAGTAAAAATATTTTTGGTCGCGTGCCTATTATAATTTTAGCACATGATTAAAATGCTAACGAATACAAATCTTAGATTCATGTCCTATTTAGTTATCACCATAGTTTGCAAAATTGTATATCCTTTTTAAGGTGATTGCTGTTATGTGGAAAAAACAAATATTCGCTCCGATTGTTATAACAATGACACATTGCAATCAGCTGACATGATCGGGTCACTAAAAAAACTTGCATCCTCTGTTAGTTGCAGCAATCTCATCTAAATGTAACATCATTCTCCATCAGCATCTTCTGAAATGTCATCGATGTGTCTTCAAGATATAGATCATTTGTTAAAATTATTTTAAATTAGGGTTAATTGCACTGGAACCTCGTGTCCCCCCCCCCCCCCCCAAAGTGCAATTAAAGGCCGACGTTTGAACATTAGTTCTAAAATCCTAAAATTTACCTATTGTTGCAATTGACGAAAAAGTCAACGGTAAAAATTTATTTTAGGCCTAAATTATCTTCACCACCATAGGTTATCGTTCTACCAACCCCGGAATCATGCAAATCTGAATTTCAGATCCAATTTGAAGATGATGATACTCACCACCAGAAACCAGGTTCAACCCATTCACTACAAGAAAAACCACCTATGCCGGCGGCATAGGTTTAGCCGGCACTAGGGCAGCGATGCCTTTAGTCACGTTGCGCTAGACGTATGCCGGCAGTCATACGGGTCTATTCCGGTGGTCAAACGCCGGCATATCTCCCCCATTATCTGGCATCTAATGCTGCTTTTAGCAACTGTGGAAATCTATGTTGGCGGTCATTGGCGCAGCCATAGCTAAATATTTTTTTAATTTAAAAATTAAACTAGAAGATTGTAGGCAATGACACTGACCGCCGCTATAGGTATTTTCATATTTTTAATTTCTTAAATAAATGGACTTATGCCAGCGACACCGACCGCCGATATAGGTATTTATTTATTTATTTTTAACTTTTTGCAATTTATATAAAACAAGGTCTACGCCCAAAAACCAAGGTCAAAGTAAAAGAATAAATCACATTCATCAAACCATTAGCAAAATTATCAAGATCCATGATTCGTAATTCAAGAAATCTAATACATCTTGTAAAATGCATCAGACTCTCATACAACTTCAATTTGTTCAACAAAACCATCATTAACCCTGTAGAAGTGTTCAACACTAGACAAATCCCATACATCCAAACAAATATCAAGATCTTGCACATCATCAATGCTGACTCTCAAGTCTGGCATCTCTAGGTCCATTTGCATTCACATACATGACAACCTGTTACAAAAAAAAAAAAAAAACTTGTTCATCATGCTTGCAAAGGTCTTGTAAATGATTTCAAGGATCCTGACCACGATGTTCTTGAACAAACACGACATAGCACTGGAGGCAATCTTCATCATTTTGTTAAGTAAGATAAAGCAAGTGAATAATATGATATGGATTGAGGAAAAAGTGTGTGAAAATCTATAACTAGCCTTAGGCAACTTGCCTGAGGCACATAATTTAGATGGCTTTATGTTACTCTTGCCTTCCACAACTATTGTCATTGTTGTCGAGAGCTGTTGTCCGTCTAGCCCTCCCTACAGCTAGGGACTGGGTGTGAGAGAGAGATAGAGAGAGAATGAAGGTTTTCTCTAGAGGCTTTTGAGCAGGGGCAGGGACATGGGTGTAGGTGTGCAGTTTGGTGAATTGTGAATGACTGAAAGAAGCAAAAGCTTGGAGCCAAATTACATAGTACCTCGGGAAACTTGCCCCAAGGCTCCATTAGCTTCACTTGAATAACTAAGTCCTTGGTTCTTAAAAAAACCACCACTTTCATATACAAGAAAAGAAACCCGCTGCTCTGAAAACTCCTTCGGGTGATCATTTTCTAAACCATGCTTCCAGTCCCATTCTTTCTATGCTCTTATCAGGGCAGCATTATAATTGCCTTGACAGACCCTTAAGCTGTGTTATGAAGAAACAAAATGTTAACAATACATGAAATTGTATAGCTGCGTATCTATCACAAATATAGTTTTTGGGTTTCAGTATCAGTAAAGAGATGTTGGAGGAAAGCATAGTGACAAATAACCTAATGGTTCAAGTTACCAAAAACTCACAAGTCGAGTTTTACTCATGATTAAAAGTGTATACGCTGGCTCTAAATGTTTTCCAAGTGATAGAAGTAGAGACACTAGATGTACATAAAACTCACGCGATTGTCTCAATGAAGGTTGTAAACCCCATGCTTTCTTAAACGATTAAGCGCTAATGAAAGTATAACCTCCTCCAGTAGTTCTTCTGATCTCTGAAGTAAGAAACCATAGAGTCAAAAACAAAAGAGGGTCTAAATATAGGATTCAGTATCAACAAACTTGTCCTCTCGTTAGTAAAGATTTAGAATTTTGTAGATGTAAATATAGGCAACATCAATCACTATGTTGGCTCTTAGTGCATCTTATTGAAAAGCATGAGAAGTGATAGCACTCTAACGAAGTAACTATAAATGTCAACCAGCTCAATGTCACATAATTGTTGAGACCTTGAACCAATTTAACTAAAGCAATTTAGTAATGTACTCTGTGCGTGCTTCCAACCTTAAAAATCTTCACAGCCAAAAAGATGATAATTAGTTGCTATTCAAACAAATACCTTCTGCACCTCCCTATTGACACGTAAATCTCCATCAAATGGAACAATTTTGCATACAACTTTGCCAGCCTTGAATGCTTCTCCATAAGTACCTTCACCAAGCTTGACAATACTTTCTGGTCCACTGCAACCAAGAGAGCTCCATTTTGACAATCAACTTAGTGTTGAGAGATCCGTTCTAAACATAAAGTCAAAACGATGACCAAATGCAACCATCAGTTATCAAAGTCAAAACTACCTATTTTGATTGAAGATCGTAGCTTAAGTCAGTATGCAGGCTCGCTTATACTTATACAGACAAGGTAAAAGCAAATAGAAAAATTTAAGTAATTTTTCGTTGTATCTGAGACTCGTTCTGAACCAGTCTTAGCACAAGCAAGTTCAGCAGGAATTGTAAAAATGGCATTTTGGCCCTTTTTCGTCGCCTTAATTCCAAGGTCCCATCTCTTAATTACTTGCCCTATCATAACAGCATTTTCCCCATCATAACACCTGATGCTACAGTCCTTTTCCCTTCATTTTCCTTTTTCCCAGCTACAACATGAAGGAAATGGAAATCCCATCTTCTTTTTACCTTGATCCTTTGCTCTGCACCTTAATATCATTGCCGACACCTAACTATTTACCAGTGAGACCACATATAATTGATTATGAAGGTACAACAATGAGTAGCTATGCACATTTATGGTTGGAATAGTAAGAGGCGGCCGCTGCCGGCGCCGCGATGGCAGTAGGTGGTGCCGGAGACGACCCGTCAAGACCCAAATGTTTGAACTTTGAAATCACAATTTACAAACTCTTCTAAACATTAATAAATAGACAATTTAGAATAGAAACACTAAATTATTCATTAATCATTGCTTGGGTGAAAGAAACAGTTACCTTAGATGAATCCGAAAGTGTGTTCAAATTGAAGAATCGTTTGGGAGAAAAGCTGAGACTTCAGATTTGGAGAAGAGAAATGCAGCAAAAGGGACGGATTCAGTGAGATTGGAGAATGGAGAGAGAAATGAACCTGATCGATATCCCTGTGAGATAGACGTGTGAGAGAGAAGCTAGAGTTGAGGGGAAAAAACGTAAAACGAAAAAAACAATAAAAGAAGAAAAATGGATATAATCAAGCATATGTTCTACCCCAGCGGTCAGAGTTGTTTTAGACTGTTGCCATAGAATGTGTCTTGGCACTACATCCTGGCACTCAAATTTTTTGGGTGAAAATATGGTCTATGGCAGCGCCAACATGTGACCGTCGGCTTAAAGTGCCGCTGTAGATCCTATAGCAATGGTCATTATGAAGGCGCTGGCATAGCCCATGTACAGCAACGCCACCCTTTGGCCGCAGGCACAAAGCGTCGCAACTGATCACCTTTTTGTAGTGATTCTCGTTATTACCACCACTAGGAAAATCCACGCAAACCCACAACCCTTGCCCTCAGCTTCACTGGCTCTCAGACCCAAATACCCAAAACTACTACCACTGTGTTGCAGCTAAAAACTAGATCGAGAACCACATCAAAAAATAGGCTTGCAAAAGAGAACACGGATTGACCGCAGGGTGGAGTTCTGGCAGGGGAACGCTTCAATGCTTAAGTTAAAGATGGCTAACAATGAAGAACTCTGAAAAGTAGTAGTACACAGTGTATATGTTGTGTAATTGTCCATACCTGGGGCTTTGACCCCTTTATATAATAGTAGGAGGAAGAACTCTAGTAGGACTGGGCTGTCAATAGATGCAGTCAGGATAGCATTAGGATCCTAGAGGATCTAGTGCCTATCTCTGGTGATAGAGTTAGTCCTTTTAGGATTCTATTCAGGGGTTCATATGGCAAGAGCCAAATCAGCAGCGTAAGAGTAGAGGCCTTTGTGTCATAGTTGCCACGTGTCACCCATTGATTGGAGGCTTATTTTTAGCTATATCATAATGCCCCTACTTCTACCAGCGTTAATGAAATGGATGAAAGCACACTTTTCCCATTGGAGATAGCTAAATATGCCAAAATAGAAAGGAGACTATTTTTTTTGTATTTCAAGTGCTCGGAGAGAATTCTGCTCGGGTAGGATTCTGTTCAGCCAAAGGGGCACTAGAATTCTACTCGGGCAGAATTCTGTTCGGCCAAGGGGCACTCTGCTCAGGCAAAGTGCTCAGACAGACTTCTGCTCGGGCATAATTCTGTTCGGCCATCATTCTGCTCGAGTAGAATGTTTCGTCTAAGGCTTAGGCACTCTGCTCGAGCAGAGTGCTCAGACAGAATTATGCTCAGACATAATTCTGTTCGGACAAGTCATTCTGCTCGAGCAGAGTGCTCGGCCATCATTCTGCTTGGGAAAATGTTTTGGCTTCGGCACTCTACTCGGGCAGCGTGCTCGAATAGGATTCTGCTCAGGAAGAATTCTGTTTGTCCAAGTCATTCTGCTCTGGAAGAGTGCTCAGCCATCATTTTATTCTGGTAAAATGTTTGAATAAGGCTTTGGCACTCTGCTCAGGCAGAGTGCTCGCCCATCATTTTGCTCGGGCATAATGTTTTGGCCAACGCTTAGGCACTCTGCTCGGGCAGAGAGCTCGAATAGGATTCTGCTTGGGCAAAATTCTATTCGGCCAAGTTATTATGCTCGGGCAGAGTGCTTGACCGTCATTCTGCTAGGGCAGAATGTTTGGCTCAGCTCCTATGTGCCTTTTCTTTGCAATAACTGCCTTTGAGCAGGAAATTTTTAAATTTCAAACTTATTGACGTCTGACCTTAGGGTTAGCTTTGATATTGGTAGTTGATCACGCACCAAGAACTTTCTTCTCTTAGGTTGTGACATGTAGGGGAGAAAATGAACCGTTGGGTTCCCCAAGAGTGGTTACTTGGAGTTTCTCTATAAAAAGGAGATCTTCATTTCATTTTCACCTCACTCGAATCATTTGAAAGCATTCTTCTCTTCAAGTAAGTCCTTTTTCTCTCCTCTTTCTGTTCAGCACTTCTATTTTCATAGTTTTAAATTTAGTAGTAGCAACTATGTCTGAGTCTTCAGATAGTCTATCCTCCTCCGAAGAAAATGTTAGTCAGAACGAGTTCCAACATTCGAAAGTGAAGTTGGTACTTCAAATCCCCAACCACCACAACCTTTAACTTCCCAACCGTTTCCACCTTCAACTTCTCAACCTTCGCAGACTTTACCACCAAAAAATGCCTCAGGTGATGTAAAAGACCAAGTTAAAGATAAAGAAAATCCTAAACCTTGGTTCACTACTGATGAAAATTCAAATAAGATGTCAAAGGAAGAATTGATGGCGTTAGTTCGAGAATATTCTTTTCCCGAAGGTTGGTATGCTCAAGTTCTGGGACTGCAAGAGCCGGCCAACTATGAAACAAAGTTCGAAATGGGAATATACATGGAGCAAGTGAAGTCCAGATATAGACTTCCACTTCACCCTTTTGCCCTTAGTTTTTTCAAGCATTACCGCATGGTTCCCGGGCAACTTGTTCCGAATGGTTGAAGAAAGTTGATCGGACTTATCTAGATGGTCGAGACTTCAGGATACAAACCAAATGCAACAGATTTGATGAGAGTGTCTTCTTCAAAATCTGCTTTGTTAAAGGAGTTGCCAACTGTCCTGGATGGTATTACACTCATTGCAGGTAACGAATTCTGAAGGGGGGGTCCAAAGTCCAACAAGGGTTGACATTCCAGATACTTCTTCGTTGGTCGTGAAGATAAATAGGATTTACCCTTTGATAGAGACTGGAACCCTTATTGTAAAGACTTTGAAAATCATGGCAAGCCTACTCCCAATAACCTCACGAAGCATATCCTTAGCCATATAAAGCTTCAAGGTGGTCTTTCCATTGATGAGCATATTTCTGAGCAACAGTTAGAGTATGGGAAGATTATTCCTGCAAGCTCATTCCAGTGGGTCTTTCAGTTCTTCCTCCCCCTCCTGCTGTCCTTAGCGCGTCATCTACCAAAACTACACCTCTAGGTTTGCTTCACAAAGTTTCTTGGTTTTAACTTGGTTTTGATATTTATTCCTATACTGATTCCTTTCTTCCTGCAAAAATGACAAGTGGAAGTGGAAAATCACCACAAGGAGGCTTTGCAAGCATTCTTCAAAAAGCCAATAGGAAGAGGAAAGAAAAATAGCCAAGTGTGAAGCTGCCCCCTGTTCCAAAGAAGGCAAGAGTCACTCCTGCTGACCAGTCCCAACGGGTTGTTAAAGGAGTATCCATTGATGAGGACCCTATCTTTTGACCTAGATGGACCATCAGGCACAATGATATAGGGATGCCGAACAGCCAAGTCTCCGAGCAATATCTTTTGCATGAAATTCTTCCTAAAGACAAGGAAGTTTTCCAGAACCAGTCTCACGAGTCCTTTGCCTGTTCATTTGCTCATGTCGTATACACGGTAGTATCCTTTTATCCAACTAGTTCTTCTTTTTGCCTTCGTCTTTCATTTAGCTAACTGTTCCAATCTTTATTTTCCAGATGTATATCAGCGGGTCTACAATGTTGTCTCACTTTGAGATGGAAAGGGAAGTGGCAGCTGATGAAGCTCAGTAAAAGAGGGATGCCATCAGGGAAGCAGAAGAGGCCACCCGTCGTGCTGAAGAGTTGAGCAAGCGAGAGGCTGACTATATGGCTCACATTAAAGCTCTGGAGAGAAAACTGGAACACGCAAAGAAGAAGATAGCTGAAGAAGCGAAGAAGGTAGCTGAGGCTCGAGATCAGGGCATCCACGACTTCCTTAATGGGAATACTGAGGAAGAATCGCTGAAGAAGTGAACGGATAATGGCCTAGAGATCTATGAGATAGGCTTCGCGAAGGCTAAGGAGATGTTCGCTGAGCGCTTCCCCAACATCCCTTTGGATGATTTGTTATGCTTGCATTAGTGTCTCCATCTGGGGTGACTGCTATGCCTTCAGAGGCAGGGGATGCTGCAACTTCTCATCCTTCAGAGGAAGGTCCTTTAGGTGATGCCCCCGAGCCTTAGACTCAGTCTTAATATCTAGGCTCTTTATTTTCAGACTGAGTATTTTGATGCACTTTTAAGGGTTTTGTAAAAACTCTTTCTTTTGTTTAATTGATGACACTTTGTTTCACTATGTGTTTCTCGTGGTTTATTCTACCATTCACATAGCGTTATTTACTTTTACTTTGACTCGAACTCCTTATTCGTCACTTAAAGAGTTGGCAAAGAAGTCGAGCACCCTCAATTGGTTAAGTTTCGAAGAAACAAAAGTTAGGTGGAGTGATGATGCCCCCATTAACTTTTGCCTCTTCACGGATTTAGATCCATAGCTAAACCGTTTGTGCTTTTCTTACTTGTGCTTTTATAAAGAAGCAAAAGTTAGACACCCTGCTTAGGTAGAATGCTCGGCTATCATTCTGCTTGGGCAGAATATTTTGTCTAAGTTTGGCACCCTGCTCGGGCATAATGTTCAGCTAATATTTTGCTAAGACAGAATATTTGGCTAAGTTTGACATTCTGCTCAGGCAGAGTGTTCGGCCAATATTCTGCTCAGCAAAATATTTGGCTAAGTTTGACACTTTGCTCGGGCAGAGTGTTTGGATAATATTTTGTTCAGGTAGAATATTTGGCTAAGTTTGACACACTGTTCGGGCAGAGTGTTTGGTCAACATTCTGCTCGGGCAGAACATTTGGATTGTTCGTGCCAAATTACAATAATGCTTAGAAACTTTATTGCTCGAGCAAAAGATAAAGTTTACACTGGATTGCTTAACAACCCATTTATTCGAAAAATCTGCTAAAGACTATTCTAGAAAAGAAGATTAGGGTTTGACAAGGTCTGAACCCTTTGCCCCCCAAAAAAGAAGTGTCTTGCCTCGGGGCAAGATACTACTGATATGCGACACCCTCAACCCAGGTGACATCACAGGGCTGAGTTATCGATCATAATCACATTCAAAACCCTGTGCTGAATACAGACAACTACATCCTTATACTCATACATCATTAATAGACGCTCCAAAATGCGTCCTTACAAAAATTTTCTTACAAACATACATCGTACTGCCGCGGAAGACTTACAGGTCTTTAAAAACCATGAATGTTTACATCCTAATAGACGACTGTAGTTGTATGACTCTTATCAACCTATCTCGTAACTCAATCTTTATCCTACCATTTATAGCGGGTCTTAACTCACACAACTTATCCCCTTGCTCAACTTTTTTTAGCTTGTTTCTCTTCTCTTTTCTAGAGGGTTCTCCTTGATCAACCTTATAGCCTGCACAATACATCATAAGTAATGAGCGCAAATAGCCCAGTAAAGACAACACGAGGAGTACCATGTATAAATGATTCAAAGGACTCGGAGGAATAATAATCATCTCAACGATAGCAATGAATCAAGAGTATTCAATAAATTTTTGACATCAACATAATTGTCAAACGATAATTTTTCTTTTGTTAGACTGAGCGGCTTTAAGGCCCAACAGAAAAGCATTACTGCCACCTCCTCATGGACTAGACCGACCGACTATGCAAGTGGACCCAAAATCCAAGGTCATAAAGGCAAACATAATTGAAATACAAATCATTAAAATCATCAATATCAAAAGAAAATCAAATGCAATGCACATGGACACGACGGACAGGACTCGACCAGACACGACAGACCCTGCTTAAGCGACATTCATCTTCTTTGGCCAGTGATCATAATTCATAGGCCATCATCCTCATATTGATGCCCCATTTTACGGGATGTTCATTTCAGTCTCAAGTAAATAAAAAAGACACTGTCAACAAGCAGGGAACTCATTTAGAGTGCTTTCCCTAACCACGTTACAGCCAAGCAACAAGACATCATCAACGGGGCAGACTAAGGAAAAATTTATTCCACTTTATGTCCTCAACAACACAGCTCAATAAGGAATACCGGATCAGAAGATCAACCGATGTTTAGACCCAACAACATGAGTTCAACGTGACATCATCAACAGGGCCGACTTGAGAGAAATTTACCGCAAGCCCTCAATAGCGTTCTTACATAAGAGAAATGTCGATTATCAATAAGTGCTGACATTTCACAACAACAACGCAACGATCACCACAACATCATCATCAACGATATGGCAGACTCGGGAGAAGTTGCCACAAGTCCTCAATGGTGTTCTCAAAGAGAAGAGATATCGGCTATCAGTAATTGTCGGCATCTCACAACCACCACACAACAACCCCTAGACAATATCATCATCAACTTCAAGTATGCTAATCGAAACGAATCATAGCATACTAGGACACCATTATCCACATTAAATTCTATCAATAAGGCGGACTAAAGGAATTATTCCACCCTAAGTCTTCAACAACACAATTCAAATATGCATATACCGGTTACAATGACTATCGGTGTCCAATCATAACCACAAGATTCTAACAACACATCATCAACATGGCATGCTAATCGAACAATGAATTAACATATCGAACCGCATTGTCCTTACTTGATTGGCTTATAGCCGAAGCAACTCGCAATCTCTGATCGCAACGAGCTGCATCACCTGGTCAAATCATAACCTGCTCATTAGTCATCATTCAACATATACGCACTCCTTATTCTACCAATTCCCACTTAACCATTCATAGCATCTTACGATAGCTAGTTAATTCATTCGGATAATCGGATCCTTAATCTAGCCTTATCGACTTATTATTGATAACAACCTTCATTTTAGACATACTACCACTATTCCTCGCTTTCCACCCCTCCAAACGCTAAATTATGCGCGTTCTCAAAAATTTAGCACCAAAATGGCAAATTAACAAAATACCCCCTGATGGCCGCTACATCACCAACATCCCAAAACTGCTTTAAAACTACTTTTTAGATGTATTACATCATTTATAGACCAAATATTCCCTCAGAAAATTTTAAAGGAAAAATTATCAAAACACCCCTAGCAGCCATCGCCCTAGAAAACATCTCAAAACTACTTTAAAACAACTTTAGGATGTTTTACACCCCTTCCCAAACCAACAGTTCTTCAAAGCATTTTATAAAAAAAAATTACCAAAATACCTCCTCTGGCGACAAATTACCGAAATGCCCCCGGGCTTCACTATCACCGCAACGCCCCGAATCAGCTTCAAAACAACCTTTTAGGTGTTTTACAACCCTTTCTGAACTAAAAAGTCCTTTGAAAAACTTTACCGAGAAATTTACCAAAATATCCCTCTTTGGGTGACAAATTACCAAAATGCCTCTGAGGGTTCCCGGCTTCAGAAAATCTCAAAATGATATTTTAAGCCTCTTGAATTCAATATTGAGCAAAAAATTATTTTACAAAATTTTCGCCCAAAAATCCCGAAACCGGTGTCCGGACCGAGCGCTTAAAAGCCCGTTCAGCCAAAAATAGCTAACGACTTTGGAATGACCCGAAATTTTGAGAAATGGAACTTCTCAATATCTTAAGGTCCCCATAAAATTTTTGAGTTTAAACTGCGTTCGTTTGATATTTTAAATTTCAGTGTAAATTTCAAATTTCCTGCGTCCGTTCACCCCCTTTCCGACCTCGGAACAATCTGAAATTTTTTAACGACACAGGTCTCCTAAAAATAACTAGGGTTTTTTTTTCGTACTTAGGTGAAATCTGATCCAAACTATTTTTAAAAATTCGAATTAGAACCTGTTTATTGTATCTTCACTTTTAGCGACGATTACATCTACTATTCAGATCATCACACACGCTAACACACATTGGCCACACACACGTGTCTTCTTCCTCATTCAATCAGCTGCATAACTGGGTATATTCATCCCACAATCACGCATAAATTCCTCAAAATGCCCATCTTTGATCAATTAAATACCTCATAGTACATCCAATTCATGCCCTAAACCCATTTTTATACATCAATCTCGCATAATTAAACACATACAATTTGGACAAATTCTTAAACTCGAAGAACACACACTAAATCTTCCAAACACATACTGAAACCATGCCAAATGCGAAGCCCTAACTAGTTTCTCCTTCCTTGTTGTTTTTGATTCTTTCATTGCACCATCCCAGCAAGAATCCATTCGATTCTTCCCATCCCCGAATATATATACACAACTGAAGAATATATACATACATACTCTAAAATTTTCAATCAAGATTCAAACAATTTCCGCAATTTTATCCGCGATTAGGGTTCAAGACTCATACCCTGATGGGTTTAGGTTCTTCCCCTTTTTCTCTTCCCCTTCTTCTTCTTCCTCCTTTTTCTTCTCTTCTTTTTTTCCTCTCTGTTTACTGTCCTTCACGGTTACTGTTCACGCCCAGCTCTTGTTCATGACTTTCTCAAATTTTCACTTTTAACCCCACAAATTTTCTTTTATATTTTCATTCCATCATCTTATCCCTACAATAGTTTATTGTTTATGAGGCTTAGTTAGCCCAATTCACTCAAGAGGTGGAAGACACTCGGCCGAATTCCCCCTACCTTATGACACATCTTGCAAAATTCCATTATTTGAACTTTGGCCCCTCAAGTTTCCAAAATTGCATTTTGCCCCTCGACTTTGAGAAATTATAATTTGACCCCAAAATCACCCTAACCCCTCCTTTAGCCTCCTAACACCTCATTATCATCGCAATGAAGCTAATTAATACAAATATGCTTCCCATTCACATTATTTTCTAAAATTACATTTTTGCCCCCTTAACTTTCCAAAATTACATTTTTACCCCCAAAACCACACTTACCCCCTATTCAGATCCCTAACACTTAATCATCACCAACATATTGCTACTTAATAAAAATAGCACCCCTTAACTAATCAAACTTACTGTTAGATTAATTTCTGGCATTTTCCAGGGTATCACATCCTCCCCCCCCCCTAAATAAATTTCGTCTTTGAAATAGGGATAAACATCATTCTACAACTTGGTGCAGACATTATTGCCGCACTAACGCCTCAGGTTTCAAGGTAACCTCCTTGACCGCATGATTTTTCCCAACCAACTTTGACCTCCAACATTCATGTACAACATGTTCCTTCTTATTAGCTATCTTCGGCAGTGCCTCCTAATACTAGATATTATCTCGAATTTCAACTGATTCCAACTAGATCCCATGCATAGAATTGGGATCATACTTCCTCAACATTGACACGTAATACACATTACGCAATTAACTCAATCCTGAACGTAGATTGAGTTTGATGCTATCTTCTCAATCCTCGGCAGGCTTTTAAACGGCCTGATGAACTTCGGACTCAACATCCTCTACTTCCTGAATCGCATGATTCCTTTCCACGGTAACACTTATAAAATTGACTAGGTCACCTACTTCAAACTCCAACATCCTACGCCTCTTGTCAGCAAAACTTTTCTGCTAATTCTCCGTCGTAAGATTTCTCTGATCACCTTGTTTCCTATTTCTTTGCGTAGTCTCGTGCGAAATAGTTTTTGTTTCCCCAAATAGATTTTAATAAATCAACATGCAACATTTTTGGTTAAGGATATCTGATCACCACAATGCTCTGCAAAAATGAATAATGCAGACCTTCATGCTAGGCTACCAAAAGTCTTTGGGCCATAACTTAGGGTACATTTTCGTCTCCCCTAAGTGAATCAGTACCCTAAACTATGAGTACTCTTCATAATTCCTTTCTCTCAATTCATCACTAGGTGGAACACATATCCGACCTTCACATTCAAAATTATCACTCTTATCACCATCAAAATTTTCCTTTTTATTCACTTCAAATCCTCGTTGGATCTCAAGGTCCTTTCACCTTGGCCTTAAGCTTCCTTGATTTGATTAAGATCCGCTGGTCGCATTTTCATGTGAAGCAACTATTACTTCCTTTTCTCCTTACTCGAACTTTGATTTCGAGTTGTTCACATTCTTATTAACTTGGCATAACAATCATCGCATTCCATTTTTTTTTCCAACAGGGCATCTTAGAGCCATTGTCACTAACTCCCTGGTAGCCTTCCACTGAGCTTAGGAAGCTACTAACCTCAACGCTGATTTTTACCACGTTCCCCATTTGTCACCTTTTTAACTTTTTCCAGATTTCCTATTCCGCTTCCACATGAATGCCATACATCCATATTTCCTAGTCAAAATTCACATTCCTTGAACTTGACATACAACTTAGCTTTCTTAAAATTTATCAAGCTTGCCACTGCGCAAATTCTTCTTTGCCTTTTGTACCATCCCTAAGGTCACCAACGAGGTGACATAATGATGATCAAGTGCTCTAAAAAACTTGATTCCTCAAATTCATAGACGCCACAGGGGCATTAATTAATCCACCTGACACCACCAAAAATTTATAATGCCCATCTTTGTTTCTAAACACAATCTAGACAACTTCATCCTTCCTTATTCATTAACCGGTAATGACCCGCTCTAAGGTCAACCACATGAAGAAAACACTTAGCACCTTGCAATTGATCAACATATCCTCTAGGTCAGGCAATAAGTAATTATTCCTTACTGTTGCCTTATTCAGCTTCTGATAGTCAATTCATAGTCTCATAAACCCCTCTTTTCTCTTTTTTTTTATTTCAATGACCATCGCTCTCCTTTAGAGCACCTCCGTTTAATGTATCATGGCTGTTAACATTTGAAACAACCCCTTTTGATTCATCTTAAACATTAGCTCAGCAACTTACTCACATAGATAAGGCATTCTGTAATTACCTTAACATAGTCCGAACACTCAGGCCTCAATTCACATTATCCACATTCTCTATTTTTTTCCCTCCTCTTTGTCCTGAACTTGTCCGGACTATTTATCATGTACATACTTCTTACAATTCTTTCCACTTTGCCAGTTTTGATTCTGGATTTTACCTCTTTCTGTCCTCACTCCTTTCTTTCTTCCCAGACCTCTTCATTTTCTGCCTCCATCACTTGATTTTTCCTACTACTCCCGTAGTAATTCTCCATTAGAACCTCCTTACCAGTCACTTTTTAAAGTTTATTTTCCAATTCTCCTCATTTTATCCCATTTTTCACATTTTTCTGTCATTGCCTGATGAGGGTAATTAAGCCAACTCACCAAATTCCCTGACATCTTTTTGTGCCCTTCTATCCTTCCATTTAGCATGCTAAACGTGTTTCCAACTTATTTTGCAATTTAAGCAAAAAAATTTATCATCAACATGTTACCTGAACCTATTCCGATTTTATAGGCTCGATAGGTCCTCTTACAGTCTCAACTTGTTTGCGCTCGTACTTCTAATCACTTATAACCCTCTTTTTATGTATAGCTAGCAAACTTTATCTTTTAATGTTTCCCCACATCTTGTTATTTCAACTATCTTCTTCATTTATCAAATTCACGAAGTCGTCTACACTAGACCATTTCCCTCCCGTGAGATTTCTCCTGGGCAGGCATCTTGACAGTGTCGAGATCTACACTCTTTTCTTCCATTTTTTTGGTCTGTCATAATAGCAGCCACCGGTTGTACTTGTAAACTCCCACAATCTTTTGTAGAAGTCTCACTAGCTTTTCTTAAGATCTTCTTGACCTAATATACTTCCTCTGCTTATTTCTTTCACTTACATCCTCAACATTCATCATAATCACCTATATTGAGGGCCCCTCTCGATTGGGAACCCTCTCTCTCTTTCCGAGGAAGGAGCGTCATGATGATTGAAATTGCACACCCTAATATTAACCTTCACGCTCAAACAGCTAATGGTTTTCATCACAAAACAACCTTTTTTTACAATAGTATGTAAATAGTACTAGTTCCCCATCATCCTTCCCTTTATCAATCATACTTTAAGTCCGATTTCAAAAGCGGACTCCACCCTTACTCGTACACCTCATCAACCTCAGAGAAACTATAACGCTTTAACAATTTCAGGATTCAATGACTCCCTCTTAGAATCAATTGTTGCCTGTCTTTAGGTATTGCCCTATCAGGAGGGCAATCACGAACAACTTGTCATATATATTTTTTTCCATGTGATCCGCATACTAGCGTTCATCGTCTCCCTTAATATTTAATTCGATACTTACTTCTTGTCCTCTCATTCAACTTTCAGTCTCTCCATTGTCTAGTTAATACCGCTTGTTTGGGACTCGAATTGACTTGTCGATGAGTCCCCCTTTTCCTCATCACTTGGAAGTACTTTTTCTTCCAAAATATCATTAAAATTCTACTCATTCTCAGCCTTAGCTCCTCATCTCTCCGTTCACGGTTTACACAATAAAAGTGCCCAACCTCAAGCATCTTTCTCTACCAGGTCCTTTTATTTCAATTTTTCCCAGACCTCGATTCAGTTCTCTCAACCCTAATTCCATCTCGTCTATATTCTCATCAGGATCCCCATATTTTTTTAGATTTGACACCGCAACCATATTATCATCAAACCACTCTTCTAAAACTAGGTCAACCAACTCTTTCTTCCATTCCTAGCATCAATAGCCGGAATGCTGAGATCATAATATATATGTCGTTACCAACTGAACTCACATATCTTAACCGTCCTCCTAGTTCAATCAAATCATCAAGATTCTTCCTCTACTTCTCTCCTTAACAACTTAGGCCTTCCACCAGACACTTCAAAAGTTTACAGAATCATTTGCCTAAACTCTGATACCAACTTGTGACACCCTCAACTCAGGTGACATCACCGAGCTGAGTTATCGATCATAATCACATTCAAAACCCTGTGCTTAATACAGAGCAACTACATCCTCATACTCATACATCATTAATAGACGCTCCAAAATGTATCCTTATAAAAATTTTCCTACAAACATACAACGTACTGCAGCGGAAGACTTACAGGTCTTTAAACAACATGAATGTTTACATCCTAATATACGACTGTAGTCGTATGACTCTTATCAACCAATCTCGTAACTCAATCTTTGTCCCACCATTTATAACAGGTCTTACCTCACACAACTTATCCCCTTGCTCAACTTTTTCTAGCTTGTTTCTCTTCTCTTTTTTAGAGGGTTCTCCTTGATCAACCTTATAGCCTGCACAATACAACATAAGGAATGAGCGCAAATCGCTAACAGCAAAGACAACACGAGGAGTATCGTGTATAAATCATTTAAAGGACTCGGAGGAATAATAATCATCTCAACGATAGCAATGAATCAAGAGTAGTCAATAAATTTTTGACATCAGCATAATTGTCAAACGATAATTTTTCTTTCGTTAGACTGAGCGGCTTTAAGGCCCAACAGAACAGCATTACTGCCACCTCCTCATGGACTGGACCGACTGACCGACCGACTATGTAAGTGGACCCAAAATCCAAGGTTGTAAAGGCAAACATCATTGAAATACAAATCATTAAAATCATCAATATCAAAAGAAAATCAAATGCAAGGAACATGGACACGACGGACAGGACTTGACCAGACATGACAAACCCTGCTCGAGCGATATTCATCCTCTTTGGCCAGTGATCATAATTCGTAGGCCATCGTCCTCATATTGATGCCCCATTTTACGGGATGTTCATCTCAGTCTCAAGTAAATAAAAGAGACACTGTCAACAAGCAGGGAACTCATTTAGAGTGCTTTCCCTAACCACGTTACAGCCAAGCAACAAGACATTATCAATGGGCAAGCTAAGAGAAAATTTATTCTACCTTATGTCCTTAACAACACAGCTCAACAAGGAATACCGGATCAGAAGATCAACCAGTGTTCAGACCCAACAACATGAGTTCAACGTGACATCATCAACAGGGCGAACTTGGGAGAAATTTGCCGCAAGCCCTCAATAGTGTTCTTACATAAGAGAAATGTCGGTTATCAATAAGTGCCGACATTTCACAACAACAACGCAACGATCACCACAGCATCATCATCAACGATAGGGCAGACTCGGGAGAATTTGCCACAAGTCCTCAATGGTGTTCTCAAAGAGAAGAGATATCAGCTATCAATAATTGCCGGCATCTCACAACCACCACACAACAACCCCTACGCAATATCATCATCAACTTCAAATATGCTAATCGAATCGAATCATAGCATACTAGGACGAATCATAGCATACTAGGACACCCATAATCCTCATTAAATTCTATCAACAGGGTAGACTAAAGGAATTATTCCACCCTAAGTCCTCAACAGCACAATTCAAATATGCATATACCGGTTACAATGACTACCGGTGTCCAATCATAACGATAAGAATCCAACTACACGTCATCAACATAGCATGCTAATCGAACAATGAATTAGCATATCGAACCGCATTGTCCTTACCTGATTGGCTTATAGTCGAAGCAACTCGCAATCTCTGATCGCAACGAGCTGCATCACCTAGTCAAATCATATCCTGCTCGTTAGTCATCATTCAACATATACGCACTCCTTATTCTACCAATTCCCACTTAACCATTCATAGCATCTTACGATAGCTAGTTAATTCATCCGATAATCGGATCCTTAATCTAGCCTTATCGACTTATTATTGATAACAACCCTCATTTTAGACATACTACCACTATTCCTTACTTCTCACCCCTTCGAACGCTAAATTATGCGCGTTCTCAAAAATTTAGCGCCAACATGGCAAATTACCAGAATACCCCTTGATGGCCGCTACATCACCAACATCCCAAAACTGCTTTAAAACTACTTTTTAGATGTATTGCATCCTTTATAAACCAAATATTCCCTCAAAAAATTTTAAAGGGAAAATTACCAAAACACCCCAGCAGTCATCGCCCTAGAAAACATCTCAAAACTACTTTAAAACAACTTTAGGTTGTTTTACACCCCTTCCCAAATCAACAGTTCCTCAAAGCATTTTATAGAAAAATTACCAAAATACCCCCTCTGGCGGCAAATTACCGAAATGCCCTCGGGGTTCACTATCCACGCAACGCCTCGAATAAGCTTCAAAACAACATTTTAGGTGTTTTACAACCCTTTTCGAACTAATAAGTCCTTTGAAAAACATTACCGCAAAATTCACCAAAAATACCCCTCTCCGGGTGACAAATTACCAAAATGCCCCTGAGGGTTCTCGGCCTCAGAAAAATCTCAAAAGTGCTTTAAAATGCTATTTTAAGTCTCCTAAATTCAATCTTGAGCTAAAACGTATTTTACGAAATTTTTGCCCAAAAATCCCGAACCGGTGTCCGGACCGATTGATTAAAAGCCCGTTCGGCCAAAAATAGTTAATGACTTTGGAATGACCCGAAATTTTGAGAAATGGAACTTCTCAATATCTTAAGGTTCCCATAAAGTTTTGTGTTTAAACTGTGTTCGTTTGATATTTTAAATTTCAGTGTAAATTTCAAATTTCCTGCGTCCGTTCACCCTCTTCCCAACCTCGAAAAAATCTGAAATTTTTCAACGACACAGGTCTCCTAAAAATAACTAGGATTTTTTATTGTACTTAGGCGAAATCTGATCCAATCTATTTTTTAAAATTCGAATTAGAACCTGTTTATTGTATCTTCACTTTTAGCGACGATTACATCTACTATTCAGATCATCACACACGCTAACACACATTGGCCACACACACGTGTCTTCTTCCTCATTCAATCAGCTGCATAACTGGGTATATTCATCCCACAATCACGCATAAATTCCTCAAAATGCCCATCTTTGATCAATTAAACACCTCATAGTACATCCAATTCAAGCCCTAAACCCATTTTTATACATCAATCTCGCATAATTAACCACATACAATTTGGACAAATTCTTAAACTCGAAGAACACACACTAAATCTTCCAAACACATACTGAAACCATGCCAAATGCGAAGCCCTAACTAGTTTCTCCTTCCTTGTTGTTTTTGATTCTTTCATTACACCATCCCAACAAGAATTCATTCGATTCTTCCCATCCCCGAATATATATACACAACTGAAGAATATATACATACATACTCTAAAATTTTCAATCAAGATTCAACCAATTTCCGCAATTTTATCCGCGATTAGGGTTCAAGACTCATACCCTGATGGGTTTAGGTTCTTCCCCTTTTTCTCTTCCCCTTCTTCTTCTTCCTCCTTTTTCTTCTCTTCTTTTCTTCCTCTCTATTTGCTGTCCTTCACGGTTACTGTTCACGCCCAGCTCTTGTTCATGACTTTCTCATATTTTCATTTTTAACCCCACAAATTTTCTTTTATATTTTCATTCCATCATCTTATCCTTACAATAGTTTATTGTTTATGAGGCTTAGTTAGCCCAATTCACTCAAGAGGTGGAAGACACTCGGCCGAATTCTCCCCACCTTATGACACATCGTGCAAAATTCCACTATTTGCACTTTGGCCCCTCAAGTTTCCAAAATTGCATTTTGCCCCTCGACTTTGAGAAATTATAATTTGACCCCAAAATCACCCTCACCCCTCCTTTAGCCTCCTAACTCCTCATTATCATCGCAATGAAGCTAATTAATTCAAATATGCTTCCCATTCACTATATTTTCTAAAATTACATTTTTGCCCCCTTAACTTTCCAAAATTACATTTTAACCCCCAAAACCACACTAACCCCCTATTTAGCTCCTTAACACTTAATCATCACCAACAAATTGCTACTTAATAAAAATAGCACCCCTTAACTAATCAAACTTAAGGTTAGATTAATTTTCGGCATTTTCTAGGGTATCACATCCTCCCCCCCTTAAATAAATTTTGTCCTTGAAATAGGGATAAACATCATTCTACAACTTGGTGCGGACATTATTACCGCACTAACGCCTCAGGTTTCAAGGTAACCTCCTTAACCGCATGATTATACCCAACCAACTTTGACCACCAACATTCATGTACCACATGTTCCTTCTTATTAGCTATCTTCGTCAGTGCCTCCTAATATGAGATATTATCTCGAATTTCAACTAATTCCAACTAGATCTCATGCATAAGATCCCATGCATAGAATTGGGATCATACTTCCTCAAAATTGACATGTAATAGACGTTGCGCAATTAACTCAATCTTGAACGTAGATTGAGTTTGATGCTATCTTCTCAATCCTCGGCAGGCTTTTAAACGGCCTGATGAACTTCGGACTCAACATCCTCTACTTCCTGAATCGCATGATTCCTTTCCACGGTAACACTTATAAAATTGACTAGGTCACCTACTTCAAACTCCAACATCCTACGCCTCTTGTCAGCAAACTTTTCTGCTAATTCTCCGCCATAAGATTTCTCCGATCACCTTGTTTCCTATTTCTTTGCGTAGTCTCGTGCGAAATAGTTTTTGTTTCCCCAAATAGATTTTAATAAATCAACATGCAACATTTTTGGTTAAGAATATCTGATCACCACAATGCTCTGCAAAAATGAATAATGCAGACCTTCAACACCCTTGTAATATTTATATCGTACGTCCTGATTTAGCGCCAACATGGCAAATTACCAAAATACCCCTTGATGGCCGCTACATCACCAACATCTCAAAACTGCTTTAAAACTACTTTTTAGATGTACTGCATCATTTATAGACCAAATATTCTCTCAAAAAATTTTAAAGAAAAAATTACCAAAACACCCCTAGTAGCCATCGCCCTAGCAAACATCTCAAAACTACTTTAAAACAACTTTAGGCTGTTTTACACCCCTTCCCAAATCAACAGTTCTTCAAAGCATTTTATAGAAAAATTACCAAAATACCCCCTTTGGCAGCAAATTACCGAAATGCCCCCGGGGTTCACTATCCACGCAACGCCCCGAATAAGCTTCAAAACAACCTTTTAGGTATTTTACAACCATTTTCGAACTAAAAAGTCCTTTGAAAAATATTACCAAAAAATTTACCAAAATACCCCTCTCTAGGTGACAAATTACCAAAATGTCCCTGAGGGTTCTCGGCCTCAGAAAAATCTCAAAAGTGCTTTAAAATGCTATTTTAAGCCTCCTAAATTCAATCTTGAGCTAAAACATGTTTTACGAAATTTTTGCCCAAAAATCCTGAACCGAAGTCTGGACCGAGCGCTTAAAAGCCCGCTCGGCCAAAAATAGCTAACGACTTTGGAATGACCTGAAATTTTGAGAAATGGAACTTCTCAATATCTTAAGGTCCCAATAAAACTTTTGCGTAAAACTGCATTCGTTTGATTTTTTAAATTTCAGTGTAAATTTCTAACTTCCTGCATCCGTTCACCCCCTTCCCAACCTCGAAAAAATCTGAAATTTTTCAACGACACAGGTCTCCTAAAAATAACTAGGGTTTTTTTTTCATACTTAGGCAAAATCTGATCCAAATTATTTTTTAAAATTCAAATTAGAACCCGTTTATTGTATTTTCACTTTTAGCAACGATTATATCTACTATTCAGATCATCAAACACACTAACACACCTTGGCCACACACCCGTGTCTTCTTCCTCATTCAATCAGCTGCATAACTGGGTATATTCATCCCACAATCACACATAAATTCCTTAAAATGCCTATCTTTGTTCAATTAAACACCTCAGAGGACATCCAATTCATGCCCTAAACCCATTTTTATACATCAATCTCGCATAATTAAACTTATACAATTCGGACAAATTCTGAAACCCGAAGAACACACACTAAATCTTCCAAACACATACTGAAACCATGCCAAATGCGAAGCCCTAATTAGTTTATCCTTCCTTGTTGTTTTTGATTCTTTCATTACACCATCCCAACAAGAATCCATTTGATTCTTCCCATCCCCGAATATATATACACAACTAAAGAATATATACATATATACTCTAAAATTTTCAATCAATATTCAACCAATTTCTGCAATTTTATCCGCGATTAGGGTTGAAGACTCATACCCTGATGGGTTTAGGTTCTTCCCCTTTTACTCTTCCCCTTCTTCTTCTTCCTCCTTTTTCTTCTCTTCTTTTTTTCCTCTCTGTTTACTGTCCTTCACGATTACTATTCACGCCCAGCTCTTGTTCATGACTTTCTCATATTTTCACTTTTAACCCCACAAATTTTCTTTTATATTTTCATTCCATCATCTTATCCCTACAATAGTTTATTGTTTATGAGGCTTAGTCAGCCTAATTCACTCAAGAGGTGGAAGACACTCGGCCGAATTCTCCCCACCTTATGACACATCTTGCAAAATTCCATTATTTGCACTTTGGGCCCTCAAGTTTCCAAAATTGCATTTTGCCCCTCGACTTTGAGAAATTATAATTTGACCCAAAAATTACCCTAACCCCTCCTTTAGCCTCCTAACACATTATCATCGCAATGAAGCTAATTAATACAAATATGCTTCCCATTCACTTATTTTCTAAAATAACATTTTTGCCCCCTTAACTTTCCAAAATTATATTTTAACCCCTAAAACCACACTAACCCCCTATTTAGCTCCCTAACACTTAATCATCACCAATATATTGCTACTTAATAAAATAGCACCCCTTAACTAATCAAACTTATGGTTAGATTATTTTCCGGCATTTTCCTGGGTATCGCATGATAATACTTTTGCAAGTTTTCACCATTCCAAGTACAAGGGATTGGATCTCTAGAAAGTGTTCCTAGTGTATAGGCAGCTGGTTTGAGTACCTTTATGACACGATAAGGTCCTTCCCAATTCGGAGATCACTCTCCTGTCGCAGCTTTGGGATCAGATACTTCTAGCTTTCGAAGAAATAAATCTCGCTGTTAAAATTACTTGGACTGAACTCTTTGATTGTAATAGCGCGCGACTCGTTGTTTTATGACAACGGATTGTTCATGGGCTTGAGTTTGAACTTTTTCTACCAGATCAAGATTCACTCGGAGTCCAACTTCGTCATCTTCTTCATTGAAGTGCAAAGCTCGTATTGTTGAAACTCCTACCTCAATTAGCAACATTAGTTCTGTGCCATAGCAAAGTAAGAACGGTGTTTCTCCTGTAACTAAATGCGGAGTCGTTCGATAAGCCCATAACACTTTTGGGAGTTCGTTAACCCATCCACCTTTGGCCTCATCTAATTTTTTCTTCAATCCTGCAGGATTCTTTGATTCATGTTTTTAGTTTGACCATTGGATTGTGGATGAGTGATAGAAGTAAATCATAAATCGATTGAGAGATTAGTGTAGAAGGTTCGAAAGTTGTTGTTGTCGAACTGTTTTCTGTTATCCACAACAAGAGCTTTGGGTACTCTAAAATAGCAAACGACATTCATCTAAAAGAAATCTTTACATTTGGCCTAAATGATGGTTGCGAGAGCTTCTACCTCGGTCCATTTTGTGAAGTAATCTATCGCCACAATCACAAATCATCGTTGACCAGATGCGAAGGGAAATGGTCCTTGCAGATCAATTCCCCATATGGCAAAAAGGGATCGGAGAAACAACTGAAGTCAAAGGAGCGACTGATGTATGTGATACTAGAGCATACTTCTGACACTTGTCGCACCTTGGTGTAAATTTGATCGCGTCCTTTTGCATCGCAGGCTAATAATATCCTTGCCTTAAGATTTTCTGTGCCAATATCCTCCCTCCAAGATGTTGACCACATATTCCTTCATGTACTTCTTGTAATGCATTTAAGGATTCTGATGGGTGCAAGCATCTGAGATAAGGAAGGCAGAAGGATCTTTTGTACCTAGCAACTTTGATACAAAGATTGCATGCCTCATGTTTTCCACCGGGTAACTCTCCCATACTCAGATATTTGATGATCGGATCCATCCAACACGGTTCTTCATCTATCACTCCAATCTCAGTTTGAGAACTGATATTACGCTCTATGAGGAGTTCAAGGTAGACCGAGGGCTGGACATCTGTGACTTTGGCGGAAGCAAGCCTCGACAATGTATCAGCCTGAGTATTTGATCTGGAGGAATTTAACGAATGGTGAAGTTTTTTGAACTTCGATGCCAAAGTCTTGACTAACTGGAAATATTGAGTCATTCTTTCGTCTCTGGCCTCGTAATCTCCTAAAACATAGTTGACTACCAATAGAGAATCACTATGTACTGATAGTGAATCTACCTTCAAAGCATGTGCCAGTCTTATTCCCGTGAGAAGGGCCTCATATTCTACTTCATTATTTGAGGCTTGAAATCCAAAGTGGAGTGCATACTAACAACAAAACCTTCTAGGCTGATGAGAATGATTCATGCTCCACTGCTATCAACAGCTAAAGAACCGTCCACATAAAGATTCCAAGGATCTTGAACTTTAGAAATCACCAACTGAGGGGGGCCTTTAGGTAAGGTATATTCAACGATAAAATCGGCTAAGGCTTGAGCTTTGATCACAGTGTGAGGTTTGTACTGGATATCAAACTCCCCCAACTCGACTGACCAATTCATTAGTCTTCTTGATGCCTTGGGGCTCAGTAAGACTTTTCTAAGTGGTTGGTCCGTCAAAACTACAATGGTATGATACTGAAAATATGGTCAGAGATGCTTAGCCGATGTGATAAGTACTAGTACTATTTTGTCAATCTCTGGGTATCTCATCTCTACATCTTGTAAGACTTTGTTGACATAATAGATCGGCTTTTGGACTCCACCTTACTCTCTGACTAGAACCACACTTGCTACAACTTCGATGATTGAGAGATACAGAGATAGGTCTTCTCCTGGAAGTGGTTTTGAGAGTAAAGAAAGAGCGCTCAAGTACGCCTTGAGTTCTTAGAATGATTTTTGACAATCGTCTGTCCAAGCAAAGGCTTTTGCTTTCCTGATGGCTTTGAAGAATGGTACACAATGTTCAGTTGAATGAGCCATGAATCTCCCTAAGGCTACAACCCTACCTGTCAACTCTTTTACTTGATTGATGGTTTTTGGGGACGTCATGTCTTGGATGGCCTTGATCTTCTCTGGGTTTGCCTCGATTCCTCATTGAGAGACCATAAAGCCCAAAAACGTCTCCTATGCAACCCTAAAAATGCAATTGAGTGGGTTAAGCTTCATCTTATACTTCTAAAGTATGTTGAAAGTTACCTTCAAGTCCTTCACATGGAATTCATACTTGATACTCTTGACGAGCATATCGTCAACGTATACTTCCATGTTTTTCCCGATGAAGTCTCAAAAGATCATGTTCACCAGGCATTGATAAGTTGTCCCGGCATTCTTGAGTCTGAAGGGCATCACCTTGTAACAGTATAGCCCTCTCTTCATGATGAACAAAGTTTTGGAGACATCGTCCTCTTGTATCATGATCTAGTTATAACTAGAATATGCATCCATAAAACTGAGCAGTTCGTGGCCCAAAGTAGCATCGATAAGAATATCGATCCTTGGGAGTTGGTAGCAATCCTTCAGGCATGCCTTGTTGAGATCTGTGTAATCAATACATATTCGCCATCTGCCACATAGTTTAAGAACCATGACAACATTGGCGATCCAATCGGGGTAATAGATTTCTTCAATGAAGTTGGAGGTTAAGAGTTTATCCACCTTTTCTTCAATCTTTTCCTGTCTCTCTGGTGCAAAGGTTCTCTTATTCTGCTTGATAGGTTTCTTGGATGAATCAGCATTTAGCCTGTATGTGATGACCTCAGGGTCAATCCCAGGCATGTCCACGACTGTCCACGCAAAGATGTCCGCATAGGTTCTCAATAGGTTCACCAGCTCGAGCTTATTGTCTTTCTTAAGATTTGAACATATCCGAACTGTCTTGACTTTCTCTCCGGGATACACTTCAATGTTCAGGAGATCTTTGACTGGTTCACCCATTTGCATATTCGTAATTTCCTGGATATCTTTAATGATAAGGGCTTCTTTGTTCTTTGATCGGCATGAAGTTACATAACACTGACGGGCTATATTCTGATCTCATTTAACTTTTCCAATCTCGTGTTCCTTGGGGAACTTCATCTTGAGGTTGTATGTCGATACCACAGCTTGTAATTGATTAAGTGTCGGTCGCCCAAGTATGGCATTGTATGCAGAGGGAACCTTTACCACTACAAAATCAAGCATCAGGTTTGCTTGTGCTGGAGGTGTACCTATCACAACTGGGAGTGCAATAATGCCTTCGACTGCGACTGGGTAATTAGAGAATCAATACAGTGGTGTATCCATTCTGTGTTCATCTTCTTGAATGCATCATAAAATAAAAATTTGGCAGAACTCCTATTATCGACTAAAACACATTTCAGATCAAAATTCTCGGCCTTGATGGTGATGACTAATGAATCATCGTGAGGATTCTTCACGTCTTTTAGGTCATTGTCGAAAAAAGAGATAGTGGGCAAAGGTATAGTCTTCTGTTTCTTGTTTGGGGGTTGGCTCGTTATGTACACTTCTCTGGCATATGCTTTTTGAGCTTGTCCTGATGAGCCTCCTGCTCTTAATCCCCCAGAGATAGTATTGATTAAACCCATATTGTCTTCTCGTTCTTCTCTTTCTTCAATGGCTGGGGGTGTCTATTGTTGTCCGTCCTTATGTGCCACAAATTTTCTCAACTGGCCGTATTTGATGAGAGCTTTGATTGCTCGTTTAAGCGATCCACAATTATCAGTCGTATGGCTATGATCGTTATGAAAGTGGCACCACAGGTCTTTGTTTCTTTTGTTCGATTGAGATCTCATCTTGTCTGGCCATTTGAGAGATTTATTATCTTTGATCTCTTGTAATATCTGAGATGGTCTGGCATTAAGGGGCGTTAAATTTTCCAGGGCAAACAGGTGTCTAGGACGTCGTTCGTCACGCTTAGATTGTTTTTCCTTCTTTCCTCATTGGGGACTCAATTCCCGTAACCGTTTCTTTTGTTCTTCTTTCTACTCTTTATGTCATCCTCTATGGGTCTCCAGGTATTCCTCAACTTGAATGTATTTGTTAGCCTTCTCGAGAAGAGCCTTCATATTTCCTGGATGACTTTTATTGATGGAGAATGCGAATTTGGAGGTGGGTCAAAGTCCTCAAAGGAATGCAGTATACTTCACAAATTCGTCTAGATTATTAACTTCTAAGGTGGCCACATTGAATCATTCGACGTAACAGGATAAAGATTCATTTTTCTCTTGCACTATGTTGAGCAAACTTGCAGAGTTCTTCCTTCGGGAGCGACTGCTTACAGAGTGTTTCTGAAAAAGCTTTGATAGTTGGGCGAAGGAGTGTATGGACCTTGGTTGTAAGGACTTATACCATTCATGGGCAGCCTTTCGTAAAGTGCTCTGCAGATAACAGCATCCGATACTTAGAGGAGCAACATGTTTGTTTTGAACTGATAAACAGATCTCCAGTTCTGTCATAGAGATCGCACTTAAGCATTTTGAAGTTGGGGGGTAACTTGGCTTTCTTGATTGCCTCAGATAATGGGTACTGACATTCTTTCCTCTGGGGAGATCGTTCCTGGGAATGATATTTGGGGACAATCTTCATAGAGTCTTGTTCTCAGGAACGGTACTCAGGCATCCTCTTTTTGTGGATCAATCTTTGAGAAGTGTGAGCTCTAGTAACCTTTTTAGGAGAGGAATTAGTACTGCCTTCGACTGATGGATCGCGACGGTAGCATAATTTACTCCAGGTTGTATGTTCTCTGCTATTCAGTTTAGGATCATATGTTGGATCGGCTTCTGGTCAGTACTTGCGACGGTAGCTTAATCTGGAGGTGAGCCGGAGACAAAGGTCACTGGGATCCAGATAAGAATGATGGGTAGATAGTGGAGCCACCGCCATGTTGAGCTTTTGTTGAAGAGTGTTCACGACATCTTTCAGCTCATGGATCTCTTTTGTAAGGTCGGCATGGGGTGTTTTGAATAGCTGACAGTTTAGACGATGACGAAGGTTACCGTTCTTCAGAGTGGATGTCGAAGATCAATTTCTTCGAGATCAGTTATTGGATTTGGGAGTAGTAGATGTTACATTAATATGAACATCTTCCAAAGAATCGGCACGACGATGCAAAAGTGTCGAACGTCGGTTATTAGAACGACCGAGTCGATGAGAACTACTAGTTCGTGCGTGACGGTTTTGTGAATGACTACATGAAGAGTCGCTAGAGGAAGAACGATTGGCCAGGTTTTCTGTTAGGGTCCTATGGATGGCACCAATATGTGGTAGCTAAAAACTAGATTGGAAACCACACCAAAATATAGGCCTGCAAAAGAGAACATAGAGTGACCCCCGGGTGGGGTTCCGGCGGGGGAACGCTCCGATGCTTAAGTCAGAGATGGCTAATAATGTAGAACTCTGAAAAGCAATAGTACACAGTGTATATGTGTGTGTAGTTGTCTATAATTGGGGGATTTGACCCCTTTATATAGTAGTAAGAGGAAGAACTCTAGTAGGACTAGGCTGTCAACAAATCTAGTCAGGATAGCATTAGGATCCTAGAGGATCTCCTTCTTATCTCTAATGAATGAGTTAGTCCTTTTAGGATTATATTCAGAGGTTCATATGGCAAGAGCGAAATCAGTAGCGCCCTGGTGGAGGGCTGTGTGTCATAGTTGTAACGTGTCACCCATCGATTGGAGGCATATTTTTAGCTATATCACACCGTGAGCCCATGAAAGTCAAATTTGAATCCAAAACTCCCTTAGAATTTGATCGTGTTATCTGAGAGTAAAATTGATCAATAAAAAAATTTGTGTCCATATCTTAAATAAAATAGAAGGAACTATTAATTTGTATTATGCGAGCTTGGTTGGCGAGTGTATCTGCATCTACACGCGCAAGTGAGTGCGTAAGTTTTTAGAAGGATCACAGGGTAAAGGAGAGAGGATGTGAAAAACCCAATATTGGTGGAGAGGGTGGTTTCGAAGGCGATGGATGGTGGTGGTAATGGTGTTGATGGTCATTAAGGTGATTAGTTGTTGATGTTCCCATTTGCAGTACAGAGTTTGAAGAGGCGATGGATGGTAATCAATGGTGGTGAAGGTGGTCAGTGGCTGTTTAGCTGTAGTTAATGGCGGTGAAGATGATTAAGACCTAAAAAGGTGGTCTTACCATTCCCATTTTCATCGATTCCAACAATAAGCAAACCTTAGGATTCTGAGAGTTCAATGTGTAAGCATTAGAGTTTTAGTTGCAATTTTTGAGAAAATACAAAGTTTGCAATTGTAATTCCACATTTCGACTACGAATACCACGTCACATGAGTAAATATTAGAACTAAGAATAAGATCTCTACCATTAATTGTGGTATAAGGTAACTAGTCAATGTTCTAAAAGATAAATTGCTAACAACCCTCATATCTCGCATGAGATGTAACTACTATTATTCTTACTCAAAGTTAACCTTTAGCAAATATCAAGTGATCGATTATGATTCGCATAATAACTATGAAAAGTTAATGTTTACTAGAACTTGGTAAGCTACAATTCTATAAGTAAAGGTTGCTAAAGATTATATTAACCCAAATTTGGATTCTACGACGGTTAATTTAAGGTTATGATCGATTTGAGCTACCAAAATGCATTCAGGGTAAACATTCAAATATCTTTGGAATAACTATCATACTTTTTTTAACAGCTATTTCATCAAATCATTGGTTAATATCTAGAAACTGTTGTCTACCCTAACACTTCAATCCTATCAGTTAAGATTACAACATGTCAATGACCAACCAACAATCAACCTATACGATCACATCATCGGTCACCAAACCACCACCTGAATCACCAGAGGGAGCCACAAAGTTCATCCGCTGGCTTTACCTGCAATACACCGACCAAAGGTCTGACTTATGCTGAATTCAAGCAGATTTATTTATTTCTTTAGTGAGGGTTTCCATAAGTTATATTATCTGGGGCCTTTAGTGAAAATTAGTGTGAGCGATATTATTGGCGACCTTTTGCGACTTTTTTTTTATAATGACCCTAATTTATAAATGATGAAGGTAGATGCAATAAACAATGAATGAAAGTGAAAGGGCTGACTTGAGAAACTACTCTTATTTTTTTTACAACCCTTTAAATTTTTAGTAAGTCTAAAAAAGAAAGAGAAATTTGGGGAGAGTCGAGATAGTTAGAAAAGGAAGAGAAGAAAAGTCAAATGGCAAAAAAAGAAAAAAATTATGAAATAGAGAGAGTGAGTAGAGAGGTCGGGATGGTGTGTGTGTGTGTGATATATATATATATATATATATATATATATATATATATATATATATATATATATATATATATATATATATATATATAGAGAAAGAGTTTATGTGGTTGTGTGCCCGTGGCAGTGTGAGTGTGGGTATCAATGTACAGGTAGGTGTGGGTATGTAGGTGTGCGTGTGTCTTCGCATATAAAATGGCTATGTCTGTGTGTGTGTGTGTGTGTGTGTGTGTGTGTGCGTACTCTATGAACTTTATCTGTGTACTGTGTGCACTGTGTGTCATGGAGTGTGTGTTTGTCTATGTGACTAAGGGGAGGGACTACAGGGTAGTGTGAATGGTGTTGTGTGTGTGTTTAGTGCAAGTGAGTAGACTGTGTGTGTGTGTGTGTGTGTGTGTTTTTTTTTTTTTTTAGGGTAAATCGTGTGTGTGGGCGCGCGCAATCGTGTTGTGTGTGGGTTGTATGTGTCTGTGTGTGTAGACATTGTGTTATTTGCGTGCAGTGTACATGTGCTATGTGTGTGTGTGGATGGACAGGTGTGTGTAGTGTACATGTGCTATGTGTGTGTTGTGGTGTGTGGGTGGACATGTGTGTGTAGTGTGGGTGTAAGCATACTCTGCATGTGCGTGCGTGCTTATGTTGTGTGTGTAATACATGTTTGTACGTGTACGTGTGTGCATGTACAATGTGTGCAGTGTGCAGTGTGTGTGTGTGTGTGTGTGTCTTGTGTTTGGGTAATTGTACCTTGTGCTTTTGTGTGTACTCCATGTATGTGTGTTTAGCAGTGCGATGGGTGTGTGTACTGTTTGGTGGATGTACGGCCGATGTGTTGGGTGCGGTTGCGTGTCTATGTTGATTGTGTGTTTACGTCGTGTAAAAGTGCAAGCATTAGGTGGCTTGGATGATTTTAGAACTGACAGATTGTTCATATGGAAATGGACGGGTAGAGGTAAGTTGTGCGGTTTGTAGTACGATGTGTATGCATATGTTGTTTAGACTACATAGTGTGTTCATTGTTCGAACAACATAGCGCTGAATATTTTTGTATTTGTTGGTTGTCAACCAGTGTAATGTATGTGTGATGTGTAGGTTTGGAAAGATGAGAAGAATTGAAAGAGCATCTAAGGAAAAGATAAGGTTTGTTATAAGAAGTATTTGGAAGAAAAAGAGATGAGCGCATAGAGTATTAGCTCGTTCAAGAGGCACACTGAATGGTTTTCACGGTTCTTTAGCCAGATGTAGCAAAGTGATCATCGCGTCCGATTTCAGATCTAGGAAATATTTAGGGTTAGTATAAGTGACATTTCGATCCATCTAGTGTTTCATATAATAGCGTATATGTGAGAAGCACTATTTATTAGCAATAAAATATTTTCAGTGATGTTTATCTGTTTTTGTCTAGAAGAAATAATTGTTTACCAAAGAGCTTTAAGCGACACTTATCTCTCTTTAAAAACCAGACCTGTATGTAGACGATTCTTATGGAATTTAGAGTTGAAATGTTTAGTGCAAAGTTGACTGATTTTTAGATTTGATATGTTTTGGATCTGAAATGTTTCGGAATATTATTGAATGAAGTCGGATTGCATGACAACTAGTGGTTCATTGGCTTTATTCACGCTAGAACAGAATGGGGGCGCTTGTGCTTATTCCGTTGTTGGCCCCATATACTAACGGGAGAAAGTTAGATTTCAGATCCTGGTCAGCTGGACGGAATGTTGATGTACAATATTTTTGCACGTGGTTGCCTGTACTACCACAAATATAATTATCTCGTGGTGGGATTCTGGGTTTAAGTTAGTAGGACCAAACGCTGACCGCAGCATACTGTTTGAGTTATTATTGAATTGAGACTTTCATATGATGATTTTTTTAATGCTAAATTGTCTTTATCCCCTCGAAAGTACTACATTTATATGATTTAATAGGATTTACGCCTTTATGTTTTTGCAGAATAAAACTTCCTTTTGACCTTGTGAAATGACTATTAATGCACTCATATTATTTTTCGTCAAGTGCCTATTTTGTAAACTGAGTTATTTTCTTACATGTTACGTTTTAACTAATTAGGTCACTGGTTATTTACAAAGCACGTGGAAGCTCACTTCTTACTTAACATTTCAAGTTTAAGAGTAAGGGGATGGCAACGATCGGGGGCTTGGAAATTTCAAGGTCGATATCCAGAGATTGTGTAAGTTGACTTTAAGTTCTATAGGTGTTCTTGTAAGAAGGATTGTAACGAAATTGGAAATACACTTTTAATATGAAATTGAATTTTAGTTTTCGCCAGCCAGTTAGGCCTAGCAGTGGCAATAATAGATTGTCAAATGGTCTGCAAACGGTCACACTTGGCTCATGAGTAACTGTGGGTTCGTGTCGTGACATGATGGTACCAGAGCTGTACAGTCTTGTGATAGTTAAAGCTTAAGTAATGATTCACCTTGTTGGTTCTAAAAGCCGAAGTTATAATCCGAACCTGTAGTATTATTAAATGTTTGTGTTTTTTACTTGCATTTGGAGTTTATATATAAAATCACTAGGACTCCTTCTTTTTGGTGAAGCTGACTCATGACGGTGGGAAAGAAACGTTTCTAGTTGATAAAAACCTAACCCAGGTTGTGGAGTAGCATGTAGTATATTAGCTAAATAAGTAGATGATCTGATAGGTTCGCTTAGCATGACAATCTAAATGGGAATTGTGATGTTTTGGTATTTGTGGGGACATGAATTTTGATGTCGAAGGTAGAATGCTAGGCTAATAAGTTAGTTGCTATCAGAGTTACATAGCGTAAGCGTTGTACGTGGACGTTTCAATAGTTGTAAATTTTGAGGCTGAATTTCTTTTAAAGGGATAAGAATGTAATACTCCGGTCTAAAGTTGGGCTTATGGGTAATTGTGATGTTTACGTCGACTATTGGTGACTATTGTTCATTTGATGAGAATATTGTTTAGCAACGACTTAATAGTATAAATAGAGAAAGGGTAAACATGGATATAACAACTACACTATATTGGTGAATGCTAACAAGTAGAAGAATTATTTTTAGCATGGTAGGACTTGCGATTAAGATATTGATACTTGAGGTAATCTTTATTGGTGGGAATCTGAGATCAAACATGGTTAAGAAGTGCAATCTAAGAAAAAAAATAAAATTTAGAGGATGAAATCTCTTTAAGGGGAAGATTATGCAATACCCTGAACCTAAGGTTGGGTTTATGGTAAATTCTAGCAGAATTATTTATTTGTTTAGGGGTAGTTTTGTTAATGATATCATTTGGGGTCTTTACTAGCGATTAGCGTGAGCGATATTATTTACGACCTTTAGCTACTCTTTTTATATAATGACCATAAGTTGTAAATAAAAAAATGGGTGTAATAGACAATTATTGAAAGTGAAGGGGTGACTTGAGAAATAATAACTAATTTAGGGGTTCATCTGATTTTTTACAACTATTTTATTTTGGAAAGTCTGGAGCGAAGAGAGACCAGGGGAGAAAAATCTAGAGAGAATGGGAATAATAAGAAAATAAGGGAGGAAAAGTCAAAAGAGAGAAAAAATGGTGAAACATATATATAGGGGGTGAGCAGAGCAGAGAGGTTAGGGCTATGTGTGTGAGTGAGTGAGTGAGTTTATGCGGCTGCGCGTGCGTGGCAGTGTGAGTGTCGTACCTCATGTGTAAGTTTGTGTGTGTGTACACAGTGGGGGTGTGTCCACGTGTTATGTGTATGCATGATGTGTGCGGCTATTACGCGCATGCGTGTGTGTGTGTATGTTGTGTGTGCAGAACTTGTGTCTACTGTGTGTGTAGTGTACGCAATGGAAGTGATGAGTGCACTGTGTGCCGTGAAGTGTAACTTGTGTCTACTGTGTGTGTAGTGTACGCAATGGAAGTGATGAGTGCATTGTGTGCCGTGAAGTGTAAGTGTGTGTGTGTGTGTGTTGAAGGGGAGGAGCTGCAAGGTAGCCGTGAATGGTGTTGTGTGTGTGTTTTGTATGCATGGGTAGACCATGTGCGCATCTGTGTCGACCATGCATCCATGTTTCCATTTTGCGTGTGGGTGTAGAGTGTGTATGTGTGTGTGTGGACACCAAGTTATGTGCGTGTAGTATACAAGTGCATTGTGTGTGTTGTTTGTGTCTGGGTTCGTGAATAGGTGTCTCTGGTGGGGGCATATGCATGCATATGCATATGCATGTGTGTGTTTGTGGGTGTGTAATGGGTGCAGTGTATGTGTGTGGCCATGCGAATGTTAGATAGTGAGTTTTATCAACTTCTTGACGTCAACACTCTTTTAGTGTGTGTGCGCGTGTGTGTATAAAATGGAGTGTGCATATATACAAGGTGTGTATGTGCATGTGTAATGTGTGTAACAGTGTATGCAATGTGTTGTGTGTATGTCGATAGATAGTATGCTATGTGGGTTGTGCGTGTGTTGTTTGTGTGTGTGTGTGTGTGTCTGCCTGTGTGTGTATTATGGTTTGTGTATGGTGTGAAAGTAATGGGTGTAAGTGCGTGATATTGTTTGTGGACCTTGTGCTTGTTCGTGTTTATTGGTATCTGTGTGTAGTAGTGCGATGGGCCTATCTGTGTTGGGTTTATGGCCGGTGTGTTGGGTTTACCGTTACGTGTCTATACGGTTGTGTGTTTGCATCGTGTAAAGGTGCAAGTATTAGATTTCTTGGAAGATCTTAGAACGGACGGATTGTTAGAGGCAAAATGGATTGGTGGAGGTGAGTTGTGAGGCTTTATGGTACGATGTGAATGTATGTGATGTTGTTTAGAAAACTGTGTAATGCATTCATGAGTTATTGCCGTTTGAATAGAAGAGTGGTGAGTATTTTTGTATTTCTTGGTTGTCAGTTAGTGCAGGTTTATGTGTGCTTTGTAGGTTTGGAAAGTTGAAAATCGCAATGAAAGAGCATGTAGGGAAAGATAAGGTTCATCCTAAGTGAATTTTGGAAGAAAAGGAAATGAGCTGCAGAGAATTGGCTCATTCAAGAGGAGCACAGAATGACTTTGAAAGTTCTTTAGCTAGATGTAGTGGCGTGATGATAGCTCCGGATTTTGAATGAGGAAAGGCATAGCATTAGGTTATGTGACCTTTCGATCCATCTACTGTTTTAGATAACAACGTATGTGTGAGAAGCACTATTTATCAGCAGTAACAATGCTTTTAGTGATGTTTATCTGTCTTCCCAGAAAAAAGAATTGTTTGCCAATAAACTTTTAGCAACATTTATTTCTCGTTAAAAGCCGCACCAACATGTGAACGAGTCTTATGTGATTTGGATTTGAAATTTTTATTGCAAAGTTGATTGGTTTTCGGATTATTGAAATGAAATGGGATGGTTTGGCCATTACAGGTTCATTGGCTTTATCTGCGGTAGAAAAAAATGGACGATTTTTGCTTATTCAATTGTTGTGCCGCATATACTAATGGGTGAAAGTTGGATTTTGGGTCCTTGTTAACTTGATGGAATATTGATGCACAGCACTGTTGCACGTGATCGCCCTACTGTCACAATCATAATAATCCTAAGGGGGATGCCGAATCCTAGTTAGTGGGACCAAACGCCGACCGCAGCATACCGTTTGAGTTGTTATTGGACTGGTTTTATCTAATGATCTTTTTATGCTAAACAGTCTTTATGCCCTCAAAAGTTATATTTATATGATTTATTACGGTTTTCGCCTTTAATTTTTTGCTGAATAAAACTTCCTTTGGGCCTTAAAAATGATTAACGACGCACTTATACTATTTCTCGTAAAGTGGCTATTTTGTAAATTGAGTTATTTTCTAACATGCTACAGTCCTGCTAGTCAGGTCGCCAGCTATGTACTTAGCACGTGGAAGCTTACTCCTTACTTAACACTTCAGGGTTAAGCATAAGGTGATAGCCAGGATTGAGGGCTTAGAATTTTTAAGGCAGATCTCCGGAGATTGTATTAGCTAACTTTGAGTTATATAGGCATTCTTGTCAGAATTATTGTAATAAAATGGAAAATGTAGTCTTAATATGAAATTACAATTTTAGTTTTTGTTGTTGTTGTATTGGTTTTTAGCAAGTAACACCTGATAGTGCCCATGAGCGGTTGTCAAATGGGCTTGTGACCTGTCACACTTGGTTCATGCCCCCAGCTGTAGGTTCGGGTCTTGACACTATCCACCGGCCAAACACTGCCATACCACCACCACTGGTCGTAACCATCCTGACCCATTGGTAGAACACCAGACACGCCCAATGCCAATTCTAAGCACCATGACCAACTACTCGAACACCGGCCATACCACTAACACACTTAACCAAAAACCCCACTACCCAATACCACCAAGGGAAGTAGACAGGCTAACTGACCAAAAATGATGCTTGGTGATAGACTTGGCAAACGGGTAACCTGTCCGGGTACGGGTAATACCCAGACGGGTAGGGTAAAAGATACCCGGATTTTTTTTCGGGTAGCTCTATTTCATACCCATACCCTACCCGGACAGAACGGGTAATACCCGCAGGTTCAATTTTTTATTTATTAAATAATTTCTTATTAGGGCTAACTATTTAGGCATATTTTTTTCTTTCTTCAAATTTCTTTTTCTAAAACATTTCTTCTTTGTTGTTAACCGTATTTTCAATTAAAAAAACTAAATTTATCAAATTAACAACACCCAAAAATTATGTGAAGTGCTGATAGCCAGATTCGGCCAAGGAGAAACTTTAACCTGTTCTAACTTGAAAGCAACAAAGAAAGCAAAAAAGAGATCAATCAAACTTCTATTATAACCAATTTCACCCTGGCCCTAATTATTTAAAACTCCAAAACAATCTACTCAGTAAATGGTGAAACTATATTAACAGATACATCAGAAGGTCATAAAGGCTGTCAGCAGTGGACTGATGTCGCCTCCCTGCTGATGCCGAACGACAGCGAGATCCTCGACGATGGAGCTAAAATGGCCATTGGCAGTGGACTTCAATCATGACCGATGGAGTGATAGATAGAGAGAGGGGTGTCGGTCGTTGATCTGTGGGGCTTTTGTGAATGATGAGAGAGAGAGAGAGAGAGAGATGGCGATGGAGGTGTCGTCCATAGATCTACTGGGCTGTAAATCTGAATGAGTGAATTTGAGGGTTAGGGAGAGAGAGGGGAAAAAGAGGTGGCAATGGAGGCTTGGTATATGGCACGACAGAGAAGGACCAAACGATAGCAGAAAAGGAAAAGAAGGAAGAAGCAACAGCGAAGAAGGAAGAAGGAACGGGGTAGCAAGAGAATGGGATGAGAAAATAGGGTAAAAAAAGTGACAAACCCTAAACACACACACACATACACGCACAAACAAATATACACACACCTTGGTTCACCCAGGTAACTCGTACCCAGACCGGTCTGGGTACCGGTAAAATTTTAACGGGTCTGATCTTTTGTATCCTTACCTAGGTTTTTTCAACGGGCCTGGGTGTACCCGCGAGTTCGGGTACCTTTTTGGCCAGGTTTGCTTGGTGGGGAGAGAAAGCTTGCACAAAAAAGCTCTTTGTTTTTTTCTTGCTCGCCATTCATGCCCTTGCCGCATTCATGCCCTCGCCGCATCCTTCATAGATTGCTAGCCCTTTGGAGTGAAGAAGCCTCAGCTGCAGAACAACTTAAAAGTCTATAAAGTTCATAACTGAGCTATAAAAGAGCAAAGATGCACGTATCCGGCTCTACTTGAACTAGCTAGTCTGTTAAATCGTTATTCATGAACGCTTGCACATTTCTTGGAATTCAATATGTTAAAACCAACACTTATGAAACAAGAGTTAGTTTGTCCCAGTCTGATCGGCCTCAAATTTTTGTTAGGAATGGCGGTTGGGGAGAATATCTTTCCATTTTACTGACCAAATGGTAATATTAAAAGAAAACTAAAAAAGAAAAGCTCATCGAATTCATATTAAAGGAGGTAGGGTTTGTTGTTTGCAGGATGAAGCGTTGTTATAAGATGAATTCTATTGAGACATTGGTCGAAGAAGCTGTCAAGTGCATAGGGTAAATCAGTTAGGCCTGTATGGTGAAATGCGAAATAAAAATGGTGTTACAACCCCCTAACAAAAAGTTAGCTGACTTCAGCCAGTGCAGGCATCTTTTATTTGCTAATCTATCTTTGCCTGAAAAAAGATGTTTTTCTGTGGTTGATGTGCCTTGGGTTTCTGATGGCTTTTGGTCGAGGAAACAAATAAAAATTAGGAAGGAGGATCAGGTTGTAGTTCTTAACAAGAGATGAAAGAGATGTCTGCTGTTTTTAGATTCATTGTGATAACTTAAAAATATGCTCTCCCAACGACCTCGTATTCGCACTAAATGGGTTTCACATGCTTTCCTTGTACAACCCCTCATCCTCCATGAAAACATTGAGCTGGAACCATAAATGTGTCGTCTGCCTCGTAAAATTTGTATAGCTTACGAGATGATCCAGTTGTATAATTCCGACATCTTATTGTTCCAAAAAACCATATCATATATCACAAACGGTGGATAATATTTTCCAAAGTACGGATTCACTTCTAGCACTAGAATACACCTTCTGGGACTTAGTCGAGGAGGTCTTTGGGTGGGCTGACAAGATGAACTTGTTGGTAATCTTACACTTTATTCTCACATCATCTTGATCTTGGTTTCATGATCCAGGGGCTAATCTGGCTTAGTCGACTCTATTTATAAACACCGGTTGCTGTCGCCCAACAATGACAAACTTGGAAGCATATCAGATCAGTCTTTGGTCATTATTGGCGCTTCAATCAGGTCCTCTGTCCATTTGAAAAATAGGGTGTCGAAGTATATAGATTCCTTGGGCTTGCTCCTTTTGTTGACTTCATTCAAGAGGTAGGACTAATTGATCTTCAATAGCCAGCACCCACATTCAATTGGACCAGTAACCTTATAAGTGATGATTCCACTTTTGAGAGAATTGATTAGGGTTTTGCTAACCCAGAATTGGCCCAAAGTTTACTAATATCAAGATTTATGACCTTGGATTCAGGTCTCGGACCATGTTCATATGCTTCTGGACACTTATCCATACTGGACCATTCGTAAAAGACCCCCTCAATTCCATGCATACTGGCTTCTCAATCCCTTAGGCAAGGAAATTATCAAAGTGGCTTGGTCTATTATAGTTGCTAGTTCACCTTTGTTCTAAGTGCTTGTCTAGAGAAAGATTATAGTTCCTTGGAACAAAGAAAGGGTTGTATTCCTAGGAGAATTAAAGATATAAAACAACAAATCCTACTATCACGGCCCAAACCCACAATTAAGGACCATAAATTAGGTCTGTGACTAAGCACAAGCCCATTGGACTCTCACCAAGGGCTTCGCCTGGCCTTACTCGCTAAAACCAACACAAACTGTAGTGGAAACTAAAATTTTTACAACTCCAAATACAACTTCTTTTCTAATTTCGTTACAAAACTTCTTATAACAAAATTTATGCTAGAACTCAAGTCATCTAGTGCAGTCTCCAGAGCTCCACGCTCGTTGTCATCACCTTACTTTTAGACCTAAAATATAACTAAGGGGTGAGCTTCAACGTGCTCAGTAAGTAACCAGTGACACACTAGCTAGACCGTAGCATGTCAGAAAAACTCAATTTTCAAAATAGCAACTTTACCGGCAAATAGTGCAAGGGCATAAATAATGATTTCTTAGAGGCAAAAGGGAACTTAATTCCATAAAGACATGAAAGCATAAAGCGTGAAAGCGTATAAACAAAACACTTCTGAAGGCATAAAAATCACTTAGCATGAAAGTATCTCCATAAGAAAGTTTCAGTCGGACACCAGCTCAAACTGTATACAATGGTCAGTGTCCATAGAATCTCATCTTAGTGTATGTATTAGTGCCCGATTTTAAGCTTGTTCCAAAGAATCTCATCTTACTGCAGTTAAACGTATTTTTAAATCTCTCTGGGACTTTAAATTTAGGACTTTGGTATCCGCATAACTCCTCTCTAGATCTAGTAGGTTTTTCAGATTCTAATTATGCGGGATGTCTTGCCGATCGCTAGAGTACTAGTGGCACTTGTCAATTCCTTGGAGATGCTTTAGTATCCTGGCACAGTAAGAAACAAACGACTGTGGCTCTCTCCACAGCTGAGATGGAATATGTTGCGACTGGAAGCTGTTGTGACCAAGTACTGTGGATGCGTCAAACTTTATGAGATTTTGGTGTCTCAATAGACCATATTCGTATTATGTGCGACAGTAGCAGTGCTATTGATATTAGTAAAAATCTTGTTCAATACTCGCACACTAAGCACATTGATATTCGTCACCACTTTCTTCGAGACAATGTTCAAAAAGGTTTAATTGAACTCAAGAAAATTGGTTCTGAAGATCAGCTCGCAGATATCTTTACCAAACCTTTAGCTAAATCCTCTTTTTGTTCTCTTCGTCGTCGCTTAGGGATGTGTGATCTTAGCTAAATCTTTTCATTCTACTCCAACAACATTTTTTTTCATTCGACTTAAATCTTTTTAGTCGACCGAAAACTTTCTGGTTGAATGTTAAATGTCTTGTTTCTGCTTGTTTCAGTCGACTGAAAAGTCAGTTTTCATTCGACTCAAAACTTCTCGGTCGAATGGAACTTCTTTCTGTTTTTTCAACTGTTGGATTCAGTCGACTAAAAAATCTAGTTTCATTTTACTCAAAACTTTTCGATCGAATGAAAACCTCTTTCTCCTTTGGCAATCTGTTGGATTCAGTCGACTGAAAATTCATGTTTTATTTGACTTAAATCTTTTTAGTTGACTAAAAATGATGTTTCGGTCGACCAAATACTCGTCGTCTATATATACCCCCTCCTTTTTCCCTTTCACTTTTTACTGTTACCCTTTTCACTGTTTCTCGTCTAGTTTTTTTTTAGACCTTTACTTTTGCTCTCTCTCTCTCTTGCCCACCTGTCACTCAGGCCCACATGGACTCAAACCCATGCCCTCATAGTTGCCAACATCTTGTAATTGACACCGACAATGAATCCGACGTGGCTCATCCATATGCTGTTGCTGCTCCACCACCACCTTCCACACGTCGTTGCACTCGTCAGACAACAACTGCTGCTGTAAGATCATCGTCCCTTGTACATGCTCAACGGACGTCCGCTGCTCCGTCCTCTTCAGGTAATGTTACTCCTGCTCCTCCTCTTCCTACTGCTTCTTCTTCCTCTGCTTCTCCTCCAACCTGCTCTCCATCTACCTGCCCCTATATTTCTCCTACCAAAATCCTTCATATTCTCCATTTTTTTTGAGTCAGTCGATGACCAAATTAATGTATATACAAATTTCATCAATCGGGAGGTCGTACCGAGTTGTCCAAGTGATGTCAACCTAATGACTCAACTTGGTCTTACCGATCTTTTTGACCAAATGGGTTGTCCCTCCATTCTCTCTCCTCCCTTTACTTACTACCATTGTCTTGTTCGAATGTTCTATTCGAATATGACATTTAATGCCCTGTCCTCTACCTTTTTGACAACATATGTTCACAGGGGTCACCATCCGCCTCGATGCCACCACCTTAGCCCAAATTCTCGATTTTCCAAACCAATCTTCAACCACTGTTTTCCCTAAAAACACGTGGTGCACACTAACTCCTTTACCCCACTCCAACAAACACAAACCCTTCTAGGAGACCCGTCCATTTCTTGACCCCACAAACCTAGTTTAGGTGACCTTTCTCCTCTTCATCGTGTCCTCTATCTTATTCTCTGTTATAACCTCTCAGGCCGTGCTGGCTCTTTTGCTTGTTTGTGCGTTGTATTCCAATTGTAATTCTCTTTTTATTTTTAAATTGTTGAAAACCTTAGAAGGGTTTCAAATATTATACTGCGGTTTGAGCTAGCACTTGAAGCTAGCTGGCTAGTTAAAGGCTCGAGTAGGTCTCCCTTGTGTGGAGTGCTCGGGGACTCGACGTAGGCTGGTGGGGCCAAACCATTATAAATCTTTGTGTTGAATTTAATATTGTTATATCTGTCATTACTTTGTAGTCTCGTTTTATTTTATACTCAAAGTTGTAAAACACATATTCAGCCCCCTCTAGGTGTATTTAGGGACCTACACTTCTAAGGCTAAAGATGAAGCTTTGGATAAATTTAAAGTTTACAAAGTGGAAGCAGAGAATCAACTAGATCGAAAGATTAAAATTTTGCGGTCGAAAAAGGGAGGTGAATACCTTTCCTTTGATGATCTATTTAAAACTTGGGGTATCATTCACTAATTTACTGCCGAGAGGCAAAAATAAGACCTTGCAAGAAATGGTTAATATATTGTTACTTACTTCTGATTTGCCAAAGAATTTGTGGGGGGAAGCACGCATGACTTCTACATATATACTTAATCGTGTTCCCCACAAAGTCACTAATGCCACACCCTATAAGTTATGGAAGAAGAGAAAAACCTTCTCTTAGAGACCTTTAGGTGTGGGAGTGTAGGGCATTGGTTAAGCTAACTGATCCAAAAATACCCAGATTGGGAAAAAAGGCAGTTGAATGTGTCTTCATAGGCTATGCTCAACATAGCAAAGCTTATAGAGTACTAACCATGGAATCAACGAAATCCGTTAGCCAAAATATTATTTTGAAATCTTGAGATGCAGAATTCTTTGAGAATTCTCTCTTTAGAAATGGGAATAAGAAGACATAGTTAATGAGGATCAAGTTCACCAAACTCAAAAAATGGGGGAAGGTGGTGAACCAACGGAAGTAAGAGAGTAAGGATAGAAAAATCCTATGGCCTGGATTTCTACCAAATGAAGGTGATTACTCTTATATGTATAACGTAGGACATGACCCTCTGACGTATCAAGAAGCCATCACTTCTTGAGATTTTGCCCTATGGCAAGAAGCTATAAATAATGAAATAGAGTCAATAATGTCAAACCAAACTTGGGTATTGACTGATTTGCCACCAGGATTTAAACCAATAGGTTGCAAATGGATCTTTAAGTGAAAACTTAAGCAAGGCGGATCCGTAGACAAATATAAAGCTAGACTTGTAGCCTAGGGTTTTAAACAAAAGGAAGGGATTGACTATTTTGACACATATGCTCCGGTAGCTAGAATTAGTACTATAAGATTGTTATTTACTTTATGATCTATTAAAAAACTTGTTATAGACCAAATGGATGTCAAGACTGCTTCTTAAATGGTGTTCTAGATGAGAAGGTCTACATGGAATAACGAAAGGTTTTGTACTAAAGGGTAAAAAAATAAAGGTTTGTAAGCTTATCAAATCTTTATATGGCCTAAAATAAGCTCCTAAGCAGCGGCATGAACAATTTGACCAAGTCGTTCTTTCACACGGATTTAGAATAAAAAAATGTCGTAAGTGCATTTATTTTGATAATGGACGTGGTGTAATAATTTGTTTATATGTTGATTATATGTTAATATTTGGTACTGATTTGGATATTGTGTTGGAAAACACGTCATTTCTATCATCATCATTGGGGGAAGCCAAATATTATTTTCGGAATGAAAATAATTAGATCATCGGGTTCAATTTCTTTGTCACGGTCTCATTATATTGAGAAAATATTAATGAAATTTTAATCACGAGAATTGTGCCCCGGTTATTACCCCATATGACCATTCTATCAAGTTAAGGGCGAATGAAGGGAAATGTGTTTCTCAGCTAGAGTATTCTAGTGCTATTGGCAGCTTGATGTATGTCATGCAATATACCCGACCAGATATAGCCTTTGCAGTTGAGTAGGTTTACTCATAACCCCGAGCAAGTCCATTGGAATGTAGTGTTTAGGGTATTTAAATATCTTAAAGGCACAATGGACTATGCATTAACTTGCAAGGAATTTCCTGCTATATCGGAATGGTACACAGATGCAAATTGGATCATGGACTCGGATGAAACAAAGCCCACAAGTGGTTGGATATTTACCATAGATGGAGGTGTTATTTCTTGGGATTCAAAGCAGCAAACACTGATTTCAAATTCGATCATGGAGTCTGAGTATTACTTTGGCAATGGCGGTTAAGGATGTAGGATGGCAATAGATTCCTCTATGGCCTAAGCCAATGCCCGCTATTTCTATATTTTGTGATAGCGAGACGGCGTTATCGCAGGCATGTAGTAAGGTTTATAATGGGAAGTCTTAGACATAACTATGTAAAAGAACAACTAAGTATAAGAGTTGTCACTACTGTCTATGTGAAGTCCAAAGGAAATTTGGCAGATCCCTTTACAAAAGGCATAGGCAGAGATGTAATGTGCAAACTTCCAGGGAGACGGGTTTGAAGCTCATAAAATAACAGAGGTAACATGCACGTGGAAAGCAACTAGACATTAGAAGTAACCTCTAGTCTTCTTGTTCAATGGAAAAACACTTTGTATTAGTAACCAAGGATGCACTAAAAGATGAAGTTTTAAACTTCATGCCATCTCAAGGTAGTGCATACTTGTATGGAGAACAAGAGGAGGTGAGAATTATTCCCTTAATAAATCTTTGTCCTTAAAGGAGGGTGCAGGTAGTGATACCAAAAGGGTCGGGCCTGTCCAACCTAGTTCTAAAATGGCCAAAGGTGAACAGTGTAGGCCCTGTACTATAGGGCCACGGGCCAGGCCGGAATATTCACCAAAAAAGCCTTGTCCGGCCCGACCTAAAAAGGCCCGGGTCAGGCCCTAAAACATGCCCCGGATCTAGCTCGAATTCGGCCCAGATCTGGCCCGACTTGGCCCTAGCCCATTCTTTTTGGATTTTTGTTTCCCTCTAACGGCCAAATTCCCTCCAACGGCCATATTTTTACAAAATTCCACTTTTACCACCTCGATAGCTATATAATGGCTAGTTTGGGGGTATTTTCATCCAACAAGTTTCTAACAACTCTTTTATGCATTTTTACACTCTTACCCTCCCCAACAACTATAAATGGCTTGTTTTCAAGGGTATTTTGGTCTTTTGTGAACTTTGAAAATTTTATAAATTCACCCCCTCTTCTTCACATTTTTCACACCAATCTTCTCACTCGTTCTTATCTAAATTCTACAAGCTTTGCTTCCATTCTTATTGTTACTATGTACTAACTCTCTCCTTTTTAATTACAACTATTATTTATTTATTTACTACTTTTATTCTTTTCCATTTAATTACTCTTACTAGTTTTAATTTTCATTCTAGTCAAACAATTTTAGCATCACATATGTCTCGATTATTTAAATCACGTAGGAAACATTTTAGCACCACCATCACCATAAGCACCACAACCATTCAATTTTCAATATTCGCTAATAATGGGTATAGATACCCAAGACAATTGGCAATTTAACCAAAAAATTTTAGAGTTTAAATATACACCTTCAGAAGATACCCAACATTTTAGTCAAGGATGCAACTCGGTGGCGACGCTACTACTCTGGGCCAGAATTTTATCCCGATGAGCGGTTATCATGGTGAAAGACATAGCAATCCTGCCGTTAGTCCGCCAGAAATCCAAAAGGGGGAAAGAAGAAATAAAGAAAAGCCTCGTGTTGGAATCATTTTGAGGTTAATATGGTTGATGGCATTCGAAAAGTTCAATGTAAATATTGTGGTAAATTATTTTCGTGTGGTAGCGGTAATAAACATCTTAATAGGCACACATGCCTGTGTGCACCTAATCAAGGTCATGTCGAACTTAGCCAAATGTAGTTATCTTTTGATGGCAAGTTATTTATTTATAATCAGCGAGAACAAAGAGACGGTCTTGCTGAATTTATTATTCACGATGAACAAGCTTTTTGCTTTGCCGATAATGTTAAGCATTCTAGATATACGAATACTTACGTGCAACCTTTATACAAAAAGGTTCATATAAGCACAACTAGATCCGATGTACTTAAACAGTATAATGCTGCTAAAGTGCACTTGATTGATTATTCTGATAATTTTGATGGTAGAGTTAGTCTTACTTCTGATGTTTGGAGATCTCCTTTTATTCTAGTTAGTTATACTTGTGTTACGGCCCATTGGATTTATTCTGATTGGACTATTAACAAGAGATCATCGGTTTTGAACTCTTTCCTTATCTGCATGATGCAGCTAACATTGTTACTATTATAATCAATACATGTACCACGTATAAAATAAAGAACAAGATTATGAAAATGAGTTTTGATGATGCTTCTAACAATGCTGCTGCTATTGGAGTCTTAAATGAGAGCCTTCGACATGTACTGACTGTAAATTGTCTCATGTTCCATGGTTTGCATATAATGTTGAAGATGGTTTAGCTAGTATAGGAAATATTCTTTACAAAATGAGGGGTATGGCAGCATATATTAATAGTTCGGGTCCGAGAATACAATAATTTAAAGCTCTATGTGTTCAATATTATTTGCCTCATAGGAGACCAAATTACAAATGCCGAGCATAGGTGAAACCCCACATATCATATGCTTTTACATGTTTCGATATACAAAGAAGTGTACATGCACTACCTAGTAAGCTTGTTCCCACAAGGCTTGCCAAGTCACGCGACATGGCAGATGGCTGCACATCTATCAGAATTTTTGGAGATATTTTACACGTCTACCAATTTATTATCTGGTACATACTATCCCACCTCTCCTATCACTATAATAGAAATTCTCAAAATTGCTACAATGTTAACAAAATAGAGATATATAGGACCCTTTCAGGAAATAGTAAAACAGATAAACGTTAAGTTTAAATAATATTGCAGAATTACCTGTTATTTTTGCTGTCACCGCTTGTTTCTAGACTAATGTGCTAGACAGATGAGGTCACAACCAATCTTACAAATTAAAGAAAGTGATCACAACATTTGAGGATCTGTATAACCTATATCAAAATTTTGCTATTGCACTCGGGCGAGCTACAACGTCGAGTGGTGAAATATATGATGGATTATATCTTAAGGGGCCTTGAACATCCAGTGGCAAGACAACTACCAGTGGAATGTACTTTTACTTCTGCAGGTTTGTCTACTTTTTCCTCTTTTATTGAACTTGGTTTATATGCAAATACTAATCATTATTCTTCTTTACCAATGGAAGAGCAGATGATTTTTAGTTTGTTAACTTTTTAAAAACAAAGTGAAAACAATTATAAAATTTTATCTCAAATTGTCCGAGCTGTACTAACGGTGCAAGCCTCTAGAGTCAGCATTTTCAACGAGCGGGAAGGTGTTGGATGAAAGAATGATCATCTTAAATCCAAGTCACTCGAGTTATGTATATATTGAAAAGATTATTTTGATGCAAAATACCACAAGTAAGATAAACTGATTGATGATAGGAGGAGGAACAATTCGAGCATTGAAGATCTTACAGATAATGAGGTAATTTCATTATCTTTTCCTTTTCTCAAATTTTAAGAATAAAAATTATTTCCAAACAAATTAAGTGTATTTAAAATAAACAATGCGCATAAGAATATGGCCGTTTAGTATTTAAAAACAAAATATATATATATTTTTCTTCACTTTTTTTGAAACATTAATCATATGTGTGTGTGTGTGTGTGTGTAGGTAATCTCAAGCCTGGATAAAAGGAGGGGGGGTCTATGAACAAATTTATCTAAAATTTAATTTTTTTCACAACATAAAACATGAATAAAAAGAATTTTAAAAAAACTAATTTTTTATTCTAACCCGGCCCTGGCCCTAGCTCTCCCTTAAAGTTAAGGCCTAAGGCTTTGGCTTAGACAGGGCCAAGATATCCCCCCCATTGGGCCCAAACCGGTTCCTAAGGCCTGAAGCTCTGTCTGACCCAGGCCCTCCTCTGGCCCACTAGGGCTGGGCTGGACCGCCCAAGCCCAGCCCATTGACACCACTAGAATCAGGTCATACAAGTGTACCTTATTAGGTTTATCCTATATAAGTGCAGGAAGTGTGGCCGCTTGTATGAGATTTGAGCTTGTCTCTATGGCACTTAAGAAAAACCTAAGATTCAGCATAAGGCCATAAATATGCAAGTATTTGAAAATTTGGTTAGGAAGTTCTGCACATAATAGTGATGATCTTTCACCAAGGATTCTTAGTTCAAGGCTAATGCTACTCTGAATTCTGATTACTTCATTACTTTGTGGCAAAGGTTCAAGTCAAAAGACACCTTTATCTTAGTACAGCCTACCAAACGATAGAGAGAGGCAGATTTTCTAAACAAGGAAATGTTATAATTCAATTTTGGAAAATTAGAGGAAATTGTTGGAAATTTCTCTTAATTGGACCTTACCTTATTGAACTTTGTACTACAAGGTTTAATGTCCAAAAAGAATCAATCAATATCATTGATTGGTTAGAGAGATATAAAGTTTCTAAGTTGGACACTTAATAGGTTAAAAAAAGGTGATAATTTGGATTCCCACATTGCTTGGGAAATGAAAAGGTTAAAGTATTTAAATGGCAATGTGACATATTTTATTGTTCTAGAAACAAAAAGGTATCTATGGCCATGGACTCGCACATGTGCGGTGCACCGTACCATCCACAAGTGCTCCCGAGCCTGCAATGCCGGCGCTGGCACATTTAGGCCTTTTAAGCTTAGTTCGCACGTGCGCATCGTCGCTAGGAAGCTCACCCAGAGCCCAGCCTTAACTTGTTATGACAAATTCAGCCTATGAACAAAAATAGGTGTGATTTTTTAAAACTGAAATAGTGTGACTATTGATAAATTAAACAAATTTTTAATTCTATTTAATTCACAGACACCTATTCATGGTGTCTTTTAGTTCAAAGGTTTCACCTATTTGCTGTCTCTACAGATTGTGACTATTAAATGACACTTGCAGAGTCATTTAACTGTCCTAACTGATTACACCTGTTAGTGTCTATAAATAGGGTTGATGGCAGACTCATTACTCACTTCGAATCTCTCTCTCTCTCTCTCTCTCAAATTTCTATCTATTGATTGTAATCTACCGTAATCAAGAGTGTTTCGCCTGTTTTATCTTGGGAGGCATATTTGTTGCTACCCTACGCGAATTATAAGGGAGCAAATATTGTCTTAATGATAGAGTGCATAGCATTCGATTTAGGCTACATTTATGTTTCCATTATTTCCTTATTTATTTCCAACATCTACTGAAGGTATGGTTCTTGTTTCCATTCTATGCGACCCAAGGCTCTTACTGTGGGAGCTAGTGATTCGATGAAATCTTTGTTTCATCCCACTACCCCTTAAGTTGGTACTGCTAAATACGAATAAGCCCTATGTTTACTTTACTTTTCTTTGAGACCATGTTAGCTATTTTTTGGGACCGATGCATTGTCTCTGTTTTTGTATAGAGAGAGTTTGCAATTTAATAACTCCAGGATTTTGATCTCAATGAATGGAGCGTTATGAAAGCTTTGAGATTGAAATTATTCAAAGCTTGGAAACTAACTTAGCAAGATGATAAAAATGCGTAGTTGGAGAAGTGGGAGTTTTTCAAACTTTTGGTTTTCAAAGGGATGAGAGAGAGAGAGAGAGAGAGACAGAGATTCAAATGCTTCTTTCTCTAATGGTTATCTACCATTATAATGGGTAGACTCTATTTTCAAACCTATGGCTAGCCTTTTAGATGCATAAGTTCTAATCTCATCAGTTGCAATTGACGCAGGGATCAGTTGGAAATGATGTTTTAGAGGACTCTCGGGTGCAACACAATATGGACTCCATTTGCAAGAAATAGTTCTAGAGGATTATCGCTTGCAGCAACGATAGTGACTCTGACTGACTGATAGGGAACATTCATAACTAGTTCTCATATCAGTTAGCTTTAAGTCATGATTCATGTTGTGGATGAAATTCAGGAAATTTTGATTGGCTCGTGAATAGACCTGCACAGCACAAACGACATCGGTGACTTATCAGAAGGATTTTTGGCAGAGGACCTTCGATGCTAAAATCAGAAAGGGCTTGAGGAGTTTAGAGAATTTTTTTCATGATGAATGGCTTACCTTGTCCGTCCTTCTTACTTTGTTTATATAGGGCTCCCATTAATGGGTCAATTATGTCTCCTTAATTAGGAGTTCCCAGAACTAATGCGCAGTTTAATGGGTAATTATTACCTTTAATGGGATAGTGGAAGAGTGGGAGAATGGGTAAATGCCATTTCTTACTTTTTCAAGAATTATGGGGAATTTTTTATTCCCTCTGGTGGTGACATGTGTCACCTTCCCGTTGGTGGTATTTTTACCCATATATTTCCCCCCCCATTCCATGCTCTTGTGAGAAGAGCATGATATTATGATGATTGTTTTAGCATCGAATTTGGGTTTTCCTTGTTAGGGAATTTTTAGCCATAGGTAATGTCTCTCACTTAGTAGTAGAGCGAAGAAAACTCTTTAGCACAGGAAGGACACGTCTACTCCGCCTGGCTAGTAGAGGCCTTCAAGAGGCTCGTCTACTCGGCCAAGATGAATAGATGTAGAGGCCTTTATGGATCTTGTTTACTCGGCCTGGTTTATTTAGCCAGGCCGATTAGAGGCCCTCTAGAGGCTCATTTACTAGGCTTGGCCGAGCAGAGGCCTTCATGGGGCTCATCTACTTGGCTTGGCCGAATAGAGGCACTAGAGGTCTAATGTGCTCGTCTTCTCGGTCTTGCTAGCAGAGGCTTAGACACTAAAGGAGCTCTAGTTGGCTTGGCCGAGTAGAGGCATTCCAAGGTCTCATCTGCTCAACCTGGCCGAGTAGAGGCACTGAAGGTCTAATGTGCTCGTCTGCTCGGCCTTGCAAGCAAAGGCTTAGACCTTAAAAGAACTCCTCTACTCAGCTGAATGAGTAGAGGCACATGGGGTCTAATGTGCTTAACAACTCAGCTTTACAAGCAGAAGCTTAGACCCCAAAAGAGCTCATCTACTCAGATAAATGAGTAGAGAGGCTCAAGTGGAATGGTCCGTCTACTCGATTTTGTCGAAGTTCCATCAAGGGGTACAAGGGTAAAGTTACCCCATGTCTTCTTGATGGATAAGTGCCACGTGTTGGTTATTTCAACAGTTGCTAAATCTTGTTCATTGTATCTTGACAGTGTGTTTACATAAGGAGAGCTCTTTTCATTTTTCTTCACTTTACTTCATTTTGAGCAAGAGGGCTTTCAGAGAATTGGTGATTTTGAGAGCTCGTTGAAGAAGGCTTCTATGTTGGTGTTCTTTGAACTTGAAGATTTATCCCCACTCTCCTTTAAGTAAGCTCCAAAACCTCTTCAACTTTTTTGAATTCCTTGCTTTTGATCTAGAATCATGTCTAGCCAAGATAGTTAACATGTTTCTAAACTTAGCAATGATGCTTAGAGTGCTAGAGTAGAGCCAACTTTTGATCCTTTTTTTTTGGAAGTAGTAATTCCTCTAGTTCCTTATCAAGAGCCAAAAGGGGCTCCTACGAAGGAAGTTTTGGTCGAGAAGGCCCAAAGCCCTAAACCTTTTGACACCCACACTCTTAGGAATAGGTTGAGTTGATCTTAAGATTTTGAGAGAGCACTGCAAAATTTTGCCAAGTATAAAGCTCAAGTTGCCAGACAATGGGGAGGCAGCTAATAAGACCACTATAAATGAAATAGGTATTTTTTCAAACATATCCACTAATGGTTTTAGAGTTTCGATTCTCCCTTTCATCAATATATTGTTAAACATGTATAACCTTGCTCTGGGCCAATTTTAACCTCATACTTGGCGTTTTTCGCGTCTCTTCATATATCAATGTCACAAGCTCGGCTTGCAACTTAGGTTGAGAGTATTTATGTGGTTTTTCACCATCTGTTCGATTACCAAGCAAATGGGTTGGTATTTTTTAACTCGGCTTTCAAAGGCCAACGCCAACTTGTTTCCTCATCCTCTTTCGTCTAACCATAATTGGAAGGATAAATTTTTGTTCGTCAGCTTCCTAAGTCCCAACAATTCAAGGTTTGTAACATATGGCACTCTAAGTACGATACTAGAACTTATAATGCGTTGAAAGAGAAGGTTTTGACTGATATAGACCTTAAGCATATTGAAAAACTCAAAGAAGCTGAGCCCTTAGAGTCTAAATACCCTCTAAGTAATGCTCAGCTTTGTGAGTGCAGAATCATCTTTTCACTTGACAAAGATTTGAACAAAGAAAAGGAGGGCAAAAATGATCTAGGAAAATGTCTTTACGAGTGTCTGTATTCAACTTCTTCTTATTATATTCTTATAGTTGTTTAATTTTGGAGAGAACATGTTTTCGAGAGGAACTCGTGGAAGTGGTAGTGACAGCCAAAAAAATCCCCCTCTGTTCAATGCCCAAGGGGTTTTGGGGGATATAATCCCCGACGAACTGGTATCTATTCATGGCATAGATAAGGAAGTCCAAGATTTGGACTTCGATGCTCTGATCTTTGAACTTCAGCCAAAGAATGCGAGGGCTGAAGACTATGTCCTTGGTTTGGGAACCTAAAGGACAAAAGAAAGGAGATTCTAAAAAAGAAAAATGTGCCGACAAAAGCTGGGACTTCTTCCTCTGCTCAGCTTGATACACCTCATTGGCCAGATTGAAACTCGTTGATTGAGGAATCTGTGTTTAAGAGTCCTGTACGGCTTGGGAGTGGTCGAGTAAGGTGATCATTCCTATGGAACGTGTTATTCTTCCTGCCTATGATATCAGTCATATGGCCAATGGGATGGTTCAGCTAACCTCTCAGGTAAGAGTTGTGTATTTGAAAAGTCTAACTCTAATGAATTGTTTCTCAAGTCTTCTCTTTTTTAGGCATTCGAGCAAGTAAAGATTAAGGCGAAGAAGCTAATCACTGCTGAGAAGGTTTTGGACGAGGAGAAAAAGCAGCTGCACGTTGAGAATAATTTTTGTAGGGGAGCAGAGAAGAAGGTTGAGGACTGGACCAAGGCAGTGGAACAGCTGGAGCATTCAAGGCTAGCTTGACTGCACGGGTGGAACAGCTGGAGGTTGAGAAAACAAAGATTGGCATCCATGCTGTTCAAAGCTTTAAGAAGTCATAAGCTTACACTGACTAGCAATTTCGTAACTCCAAGAGAGCTCTTGTCTGTGGCTACAACAAATACAAGAAGGACATCTTAAAGGATCATTATGAGATGGACCTCAGTGTTTACGAGCATAGGTTTGCTTGCGAAGTTGCTTTTGAGGAGGCTACTAGGCAGGAAGAGGTAGAAGTGCACAAGGCGGCTGCCATGGATGCCCAAGCAACTCATTCACAATTCCTCAGAAGTCCAAGTGCTTCTGGCAGTTGGAGTTTAGGGGTATCAGGATTGCTTCTGGAGTGGTCGTGAGGGCCCAACAGTCAGAGGCCAAAGCCGATGGATCTCGTCAAAGCGCTAAATTAGAGGGACTAAGAGACGCAACCGAGCAGGACATATAGGCTTAGTTTAGATTTGAAGTCTTTTGTATATGGCCATGAAGCCTACATGTGTAAGCTTTTGCAATATCAATGGAGTCAAGGCTTTCTTTTGTGAAGATAATTTTATTTATGAACATGCCAAAGGCAATTACAATGCTATGTTATGTAGGACTGACTAGAGAACAAGAACTTAGCAAAAATAAAAACTAAAGTCTTAAGAATCCAAGTCTAAGATAGGTGTTAATATGAGCAAGATGTTTGAGTAGAAAAGGGGATGCCCCCAACCTTAGTCTTGCTCATGAATATTAGCTTCTTAGATTGGTTATGTTCCAACTCTGAGAGATTGTCTTGCTATCCAATTCTTCCAAGTGGTAAGATCCTGAACCTCCCAATTTTGTCACCCTGTAAAGGACTTCCCAATTGGGTGTTAACTTGCCAACTACATCGCGTAAAGCTAAGGCTTCCATTCGACGGAGGACGAGGTCGCCAATGCAAAAAGCACGAGGGCGAATTTGTAGATCATAGAACTTGGCAACTTTGTGTTGATAAACGAGGAGTTGAAGCTGTACTTGTTCCCTCTATTCGTCTAAAAGAATGTGGTTAGCTTGAAGGGCCTCATCGTTCTTTGTGGGGTCATATGCTTTCAGCTAAAAAGATGGTAGACCGATTTCAACGGAGAGGAGTGCCTCTGTTCCAAAGGCCAAGACCGCCAAGTTAAAGGGAGTTTGCCCCTGGGGCTCCTCGTCATTGTGTGGTACGCCCAGAGGATTTTGGGGAGTTCCTCCACCTAGAAGCCTTTTGCTCTATCAAGTTTTTTCTTGATGCCTTAGAGTAGGGTGCAATTGGTCACTTCCATTTGTCCATTTATCTGTAGGTGTGCCACTGAGGTGAAGTGGTTGTTCAATTGAGAGGTTAGCACATGATGTGCAAAAGGTGGGATTGTCGAACTACTTCTCGTTCTCAGTGACAAGCACACGAGGGATACTGAATCAGCGGACATTGGCACGCTAGAAGAAATCTTCGCATTTCTTCTCTGCGATTATAGCCAATGCTTCTACCTCTACCTATTTAGTAAAGTAGTCAATAGTGGTGATCACAAATTTACATTAAGTAGAGGCCGGAGGGAATGGGCCCAATATGTCCATTCCCCACATTAACAAGAAGCATTGACATTTATCACACCTCCTCATGTATTCCAAGGCATCTTGTTACATAGTTGGCCAGTAGTACCCTTGGCAGAGGACCATGTCTACCAATGCGTGTTCTCCTAGGTATTGGCCGTAGATTCCCTCGTCAACTTCTCTAAGAGTGTTCTCAGCTTCGGATGGTTTTAAGCATTGGAGGTAAGGGAGCGTAAAAGAATGCTCGTAAAGTATTCCCTCAATGATGGCATATCTAGTCGAGCGACTGACGATGCTCTTGGCTTGCTTCCAATTGGCTAATAAGGTGTCATCTTAGAGGTAGGCCTTAATGGGTCTATCCATGATGGCTCATGTGTAATGTCTACCACTTCGTGTTCAGTGATGCTTGGCTCATGTAGGAGCTCCAAGTGGATGGTGTGGCTAAACCCAGATGGGTCAATGAAGGTAAACCTTAAAAGGGCATCGACCGAGGCATTGTCTTATCGACTGATTTGAATAACTTGGAATCTTGCAAATGATTTCGCAAGTTCTCTGGACTTGTGAAGATATTCGGCCATTTTGAAGTCATGTGCCTTGTATTTTCCTAACAATTGTTTAACTATGAGCTGGGAGTCATTATATGTGTGAAGCGACCCTACTCGCATGGCAGGGGTTAGATGCATGTCTGCTATATATCAAGGCCTCGTACTCAGCCTCATTGTACGAAGTAGGAAAATTAAAGTCAATGGCGTGCTCAACCGTAAGGCTGGCCTTTTGAGGATTAATCCTGCTCCGCTCCCATTCGCATTGGAGGAGCCGTCAATGTAGACTATCTACGTGAAGTGATTCTCCTGTTGAGTTGGACTAAGGGGGTCTCCATCCTTGAAGGGAAAGGGGCACTCTACAATAAAGTTGGCGAGAGCTTGGCTCTTAAGAGAAGGGCGAAGCTTGTACCGTATTTGAAATTTCCCAAGTTCGACTAACCATTGTACTAGCCGGCTAGATAGATTAGGCTTATGCAAGATTTGCTATAGTGGCTTGTCAGTGAGCACGGTGATTGAATGGGACTGGAAGTATAGATGAAGCCTCCATGCCGCGATTAGAAGAGCAAAGGAAAGTTTCTTCGTACTAGGATATCACAGTTCGGCCCCTTAAAGAACCTTGCCGTATTATAAATGAAGATCTATTTGTCATCTTGTTCTCGGACGAGCACAGCACTGACAGCCAACACGGCCATAACTAAGTATAGAAAGAGCCCCTCTCCTATGAGTGGTTTGAAGAGAAGATGAGGTGATGATAGGTAGCTCTTTAATGCCTTGAAGGAAGCTTGACATTCGGTCGTCCATTCAAAGTTCTTGATATTTTTTAAGGCTTTGAAGAATGGAAAGCATTGCTTAGCCGACTGGGAGGGAAATTGATTGAGTGTGGCTATTCGGCTTACCAGTACTTGTACCTCTTTCACTCTACTCGGTGCAACCATGTCTTGTATGGCTTTGATCTTCTCAAGATTGGCCTCTATGCCTTTGTACGAGACTATAAAGCCCAGAACTTGGCTGATGATACTCCAAAGGCGCACTTGACTACATTGAGGCTCATACGATATTTACGTGGAAGGTCAAAGCATTCTCTAAGGTTAGTGATATGATCCTCCACATGAAGACTTTTGATGAGCATACCATCAACAAAGACTTACATATCCTTTCCCACCAGAGGTTTTTTTAAAATCTTGTCGACCAACCACTGGTAGATGGCTCCAGCATTCTTTAGTCTGAAGGGCATGACTTTGTAGGAAAATAGGCCCTAGTCTGTTACAAAGGTCATTTTGCCACGTTGTCATGCATCCGGATCTGATTACAGCCAGAAAAAGGCATCCATGAAGCTGAGAAGTTCATGCCCAGATGTAGCATCAATCAAGGGGTCAATCCACGATAAAGGATAACTGTCTTTGGGGTACGCTTTGATCGTGTTCATGTAGTCGATACATATGCATCATTTACTAGTACCTGGCTCAGGGACCACGACAAATATTGTTACCCACTCGAGGTAGTTGATTTTATTGATAAAGTCGGCTTATAAGAGCTTGTCCACCTCCTTTATGATGATTGCTTGCCGCTCAGGTGCAAAGAGACGTTTCTTTTGTTTAATCGGCTTATGCTTGGGATCAACTAATAGTCGATGGACTATCACGGATGGATCTATCCTAGGCATGTCCGCCACGCACCGTACAGAGACATCCGCAATGGATCGAAGGATAGAAATTAGCTAATTATGAAGAGTTAGCTCTAGAGTGGAGCCGATTCGCAGCTGATGCTCCTCGTCTCCCTCTTCCAATGGTATGGAGATGAACTTTTCTGCAGGTTCAGCTTGTGTCATGTTCTACTCGTCTCGTTGATCTTCAATGGCGAGCGCCTCCTCGGCTCTACAAGATACTATGTAGCATTTGCGAGCTAGTGCCTAGTCTCCCCTTATTACGCCGGCTCCATTCGGCATGGGAACTTCATGGCGAGGTGATAAGTTGAAGCGATAGCTTGTAACTTATTAAGGCTTGTTCGTCCCGATATTCCATTGTACGATGATTTGACCTTGACCACAACAAAGTTAATGGTCTGTGTTGCTTGAAGGGGCGGAACACCGGCAGTGATTGTAAGTGGGATTATACCTTCAACTGGTACGGATGCTCCTATAAAGCCATATAAGGGTGAGGAAATTGGCTTTACCAGGTCTTTAAAAATTCCCATATGTGAGACTGAGTCCTCAAAGATGATATCGGCCGAGCTTCATGTGTCGACCAGGATACATTTGACATTGTCCACATCGATCTGCAGGGTAGTGATGAGTGCATCATCATGAGGCAAAATTATCCCCTCGAGAACTGAGTCGTCAAACCTTAACAACAACGATGTTTTTTCTCGCTTTGCGGGACCTTGAGTAAGGTTGACCTGCTGAGTGTAGGCCTTGCCAAAAGAGTTGGATAATCCTCCCGCACTTGGTTCTCCAGAGATGGTGTTAATCACTGATGGATCTCTTGGATGTGCCTGCTCTGGTCTCCTCTGATTTCCTCACTTTCTTCCACCTTATTGCCAATTGTTCGTCTTAATGAACTGCTTGAGATGTCCTTTGGCTATACTATTTTATATCTCAAGCTGGAGGACCTTACACTCCTCCGTCGTGTGACAGTAATCCTTGTAGAAGTGGTAATATATCTGGTTATTCTCTTCTCGGCTGGCATCCTTATAGTTTAGGCCATTTGAGGAAGTTCAGGCTCTTGATTTGATTAAGGATATGCACGCGAGAGGTTTTAAGAGTAGTAAACGATCTAGAGAGCGGTGCCCACAAGCGCTTTGGTTCATTATCAAGGGCCCGACCATCAGGACGTTGCATTTCTTCTACTCGGTGTGTGCCTCTTCTTCTTCTGCTCAGAGGTATTTCTCAACTATATCTATGAGATCCTCATGTTCTCTGGGGGCACTTGTTTAACAAAAAATGCAATGGCATCCCTGGCCTTATGCCCTTAACCATGGCTACGAAGGTTACCCCAGGATCAAGATGACCAATGAGGAGCTTTTCTGCATTAAAACGAGCATAATGGGATTTCAAAGACTCCGTAGGTCCTTCTACTATGTGGAAAAGGGCCGAGGAGTTCTTCCTTTGAAATCGACTTGTAAGAAAATTACTATGGAAGGATTTGGCTAGCTGAGCCAAACAAGAGATAGAGCATGGCAAAAGGTGTTGAAACCATACGTGTGATGCTCCCTCTAAGGTCATAGGAACACTCAGCACATGATTTGATTAGACAAGATGCAGATTCACGCATGAGGTAAAGCGGGCCAAATATTCCATAGGGTCCTATGTGCCGTCATATGGCCTTGACCTTGGCCGAGGCACCCCGGCCGCACAAAGCCTCTATTCCTTGCTAGGAATAGAGTCGTTTGGCCGGATTAGGCCCTCCTATATGGGGGCATCTTGGAATTAGGCGGGGTAAGGAAAAGATCTATCTCTTTCGTGAAGGGTCATCCAACGATGACTGGGGCATTAATGTATCATTCGGAGCAGTGGTCCTTAGAGCGCACATGAACATCTTTCCTGACAGATTGAGCTTTATAGTAGCTCTTCTCTGGCTTTTTGTGCCAAGGATTGCAACGATCATCATTAGAATGTTCATATAGAACTTGGATAAAGTTTTGGTGGCGATCTTCTATATTTAGTGTAGTAGAGCCTCCGTGCCCCTGAGGGAATTTAAGACGCTGATGAACTGAATGTCTCTGTGCATTGGTGATATGCTTTGCTTTGGAAGGCTTTGTAGGCTTTGCTAGCGCAGATGGCTGCTCGGATTGTTTTCGATGGTCGCATGTAGCTTTTTAATAGACTTATGCATCATTTGTATGATGGCTAGTAAATTTACTTGATTATTGGTGGATAATGGCATCGCAAAGGTGGAGGCAACAGTAATTACTCTGGCGGTAGGAGGCTTGGAAGGGTTGGTAAGCTGGAGCGGAGTTGGAAGGACGAGGTTCATAGGTGGAGGCATCAGTGTTGCCGTGGCTGTTGGAATATCTAATTTGCCATGATTAGGAGGTAGCTGTGGGTGGTGTCGCCGCGAGCCAAGTCCCGGAGAGAGGTTGACGTTGAGCTTGACGTGGTTGCACTGTCTTGGTTTGCTTGATGATTCATCACATGTGAATTGGGATTTTAAGCCATGGGATCTATTACAGGAGACTTTTGGTCCCACGGATGGCACTAAAAAGTTGGGGATAAAGGGATGATCTTGATTGGCTCGTGAATAATTCTGTACAGCACAAACGACACCGACAACTTGCGAGAAGAATTTTTGGTGGAGAATCTCCAATGCTAAAGTCAGAAAAGGCTTGAGGAGGTTAGAAAATGTTTTTAGAATAAATGGCTTACCTTTTCCATCCTTCCTACTTTCTTTATATAGGGCTCCCATTAATAGGTCAGTTATGCCTCCTTAATGGGGAGTTACCTGAACTAATGGGCAGTCTAGTGGGTAGCTATTACCTTTAATGGGAGAGTGGAAGAGTGGGGGAGTGGGAGAATGGGTAAATGTCACTTCTCATTTCTCCAAGAATTATGGGGTAGTTTTGATGCCCTTTGGTGGTGACATGTGTCACCTTCTCATTGATGGTTTTCTTACCAATATCAATTCGAAAACATGTTTTGGCTCTTACTCCATATCTAAACTCCCATCTATGAGATCAATCTTTGATGCGTGAGAGCAAATTCATGACAGCTTATGTAATGGATGACAAAATAAATATCTTATCTAATCTAATCTAATCGCCATCCCATCCTTAACCAATCTTGAGAATAGAAGACATATTTTTTGCTTTTATTGCTTTAATCACATTCCGACATGAGTGTACCTTCAAGGCTAACATAAAAATGGAATGGATAACCTATAATTTACCTTCAAAAAACAAAATATGCTTTGTTACCATCAAAACACCTATACAGAAGCATTAGGATTTATCGACAGGTGATGGATCAAATATAGGTGTGAGAGGGCTGGGAACCCGATAATGCTACATACGTCATTCTTGGGGGTTGGCAAAATTAAAAATTGATACTTTTGAGTTTAACATAGACTAGCCATCGTGGCAAGGGCGATGCGCGTACAAAACTAAAGTTACTGATATGGATTTTGTAAAAAAAAAATAAATAAGCATTATGGTTAAGTGTTTGTGGTCACATTCGATAAAATGAGTGCAAAAATAAAGGTTAAATATAATGCTTTTATATCATGCTTGATATTGTGGTTTTCATAATATCAACCATTATTTTTTTGGATGTATTTTGACTTCATATTTTCAATGTATTTTGACTACATTTTTTGGAATGATTTTCAAATTTTGGAAAACAAAACCAGACATGACTTCTTATGTAGTTATTTAGCATTTAAATACTGTCTTTTGTGTTGATTGAAAAAAATTCTTTTGACACCTAGTGTCAATATTTTAAGTGGGTAATTATGTAACACCAAAAGAGGCGTTACACCAAATGAATATCCCCTTTACATATAACTAGCCATCGTAATATGGATTTTGTGAAAAAAGAGTAGGGGTGCAACTTGGGCTGGGCAACCTGTGCCAATCCGCAAAAATATGGACATGGACTTACTTTTGTAGTGACCATGGTAAACGTGTGCTCAAAGTTTTGAGCCCGTAAAAAATATGGGCTGAACACTGACAAATGTTTCTATAAGCCCGTCCAGCCCATGAAAAAACCAAACCGTCTTTCCTTTAGTCATTAAAAACCATGGATCACATAAGTCTATTCAATCTCGACCATCAAGCTCTTAACCTAATAGAATACAATTTCTTTTTTGTACTTTTTGAACTTTCAGCCCTCACTTCAACAAAGTCAAAGTCTCAAAGCCAAAGGTATGCTCATATTCTTGTCTTATTTTTTTGAACCATGTTGAGGGACAGTTCCCACTTTTCGTTCATGTTTAGAAATCTTTGAAGACTTTACTTTTCCTACTATATTTCTTATTATAGGATTAAAGACTCTTGTCTTTTTCTCTCTTATTTTGTCCCAAATATTTGTTTCCATGCTTATATTTAAGTTAATTTTGAGACTTTATTGTACTTTGTTTCATTATCATGAATAAATTATAGAGTTTTATGGTCGATGATATATTTTGAAATCATTTTTGGAAAAGAAAAAAAAAGTAATTCGTAACCGTGGACAGCCCGCCCAGACACATTGATGGGCTTGGCATAGACACATTATTTGGCTCGTAGATGGGCTGGGCTGGACATGAGCACGACTTTTGGAGAGCAGGTTGGTCATGGTCTAACCCTTGGGTCCGTCCAGCCCGCCCAAGTTGCACCCCTAAAAAAGAGTACACGTTACGTATAAGTGTTCATCGTCACATTCGATAAAATGTGTGCAAAAAAATTAGAATATGATAATTTTATATCATGTTTGATATTATGATTTTTATAAAAAACCAACATAATTTTTTTAGTATTGACTATATATTTGGATGTATTTTGACTATATTTTTTTTGGAATGATTTTCAAATTTTAGAAACAAAACCAGACATGACTTCTTATAGTTATTTAGCATTTAATTATTGCCGTTGATTAAAAAAATACTTTTGATACTTAGTGTCAATATTTTAAATGAGTAGTTACGTAACACCAAATAGGTATTACACCAAACCATATATTTTCCTTAATAAATAGTGTAAATATAGATAGATGGGGATGCGACTGCAATCCATGAGAAAGTCGTGGTAAATCTCAGTTCTTCATCCATTATAATAATAATTTCAGGCATAAAAGGACTCTTTAATGCAAATAATATTTTTTATATTTTGTTCAGTGCTTTCGTAAAGATGTCTGCAATTTGATCTTAAAGTGAAATCTTATATTGAAACATGTTACATAAACACCACGAATAAACGTAACCACGGAAAAGTAAGAGTGTTTGCAAGCAACAACCAGTAACAAATTCATAGTCAATCTCGTCCTTAGATGGATGCCCATTAAACTACGTAATCATTTTAGGCATTAAAAATAATTTGATATATTTTTTATGATATTGTTTATTGCTATAAAATGGGTGCAAAACTAAAGTTTAAATATAATGTTTTTATATCGTGCTTGGAATTGTGGTTTTCTTAATATCGATCATCATTTTTTTATGTATTTTGACTTTATATTTTCGATGTATTTTGACTACATTTTTTGGAATGATTTTTAAATTTTAGAAAAACCAAACCAGACCATGACTTCTACACGTAGTTATTTAGCATTTAAATATTGCCTTTTGTGTTGATTAAAAAAAATTCTTTTGATGCTTAATGTCAACACTCTAAATGGGTAGTTATGTAATATCAAAGAGGTATTACACCAAATCATATTTTTCCTTAATACATATTATAAACATAGATAGATGCGTTAATGGTGGCCGTGTTGGAGTTATGTTGGTTGAGGGTGAAAACTATCAGTTATTGTATTGTGGTATTAACTAGGACAAGAATGAGAAATATAAGCACAAGGGGCAAAAAAGGGGTCATTGATGGGTGTAACAGTGTAGGTGGAGGTGGCAGCGTTAGAGATAAGTTGGCAGTTAGTGATACCGTGCTTGCGGGTATGTGCATAAGAAAGGACAAATGGTGTCCCGATAATTGCCATTAGATCTCCTTTTTCTATAGCGATGCAGCAATAGCACTAGAGGTGTCAAATGGGCCGGGCTTGGGCAGGCCTAGCCCAAGCCCAACAGGCCTCCAACAAAACGGGCCGGGACCAGGCCAGTGGAGCTGCCAACCGGGCCGGGCCGGACCAAATGGAGGGAAAATCTGGGCTCAGTCCAAGCCCAGGCCCAAGGCCCAATATCTAGGGGCGGGCTTAGGCCAGGCTTGGGCCCTATATATATATATATATATTTGCATTTTTTTGTTATTGAAAGTGAAAGCTTTAATTACGGTAATTTCTTATTATTATTTAAGCAAATTGTAATGTAGTACTATGACTAAGATTCTTGTTATTATGTAAGCAAATTGCTCTCTCTCTCTCTCTCTCTCTCTCTCTCTCATTTACATCTCTCAATTTTAAATTTCTTCTTTCATATATTCTAGGCATGTACAATATTCACAATTTAACGAACTTAATCTTTATCCTTTTATTTCATTATAAGTCATATACATATATGTATGTGTGTATATACATATTTATTTGTCTCGCATTTTATTTTTTATTATATGTTAAACCTTTTTATACTCTTCTTGGTAAGCTTTATTAATAAAATCTTAACACATAATAACTATTATTATTATTTGAAAGAGACTATTTCTATTATTTGATATTTTACTTCAAATTAATTGGTTGAGATTGATACATGTTAATTTCCAAGACGATCTTAAGTAATAAGTATAGATTTTGACTAACAATTTTTTCTCTTTACTTTGTCTCATATACAAAATAAAATTATTCTATATATATGACTTTCATATCATGGTTGTGAGTGAGTATTAAAGAACATATGACATTAATATATTATATTTGTCAGAAAATAAGAAGTAAGTGAGGCTAAAATTTATGAATGTATGTAAATTATTAACGTCCTTATATAGTTAAATTGAAGATAAATGTGTTCATAGGCCCTCCTCCTTTTATCCGGGCTTGGGACCGGCTGCTTGTAAACAAACAGGCGAAGTTACCTATTTTTTTATATATACAGAAAAATATCTATCTTGCTTGTAAAAACTTATTATATATATATATATATATATGAAAAAAAAACTATATTTTGTGAAAAAATTTATTCTTAAAACTTAAGAGAAGGAAAATAAAAAGAAATTACCTAATCATCCGGAAGTACTTCAACATTCGAGTCACTGCTCTTCCTATCATCAATCGGTTTATCTTGCTCGCGGTATTTCGCATCAAGATAATCCTTCCAACATACACATAGCTCGAGCGACTCGGGGTTAAGACGACTCCTCCTGTCATCCAAAACCCTCCCGCTCGCTGAAAATGCCGACTCTGAAGCAACCGTGGAGGCTTGCACTGGCAGTACATCCCGTGCAATTTGGGCTAAAGTTTTATACATGTTTTGATTTTGTTTCCAAAAATTTAACAAATTAAAATTAACCTGTTCTTGCATTGATAAATCAAAAGAGGAAAAAGTAGACAAACAGGCTAAATTAGAAGTACCTTCACCTGGTAGTTGTCTTGCTACTAGATGTTCAAAGCCCTTAAGGTATGGCGCATAATACCTCTCAGCAGTTGATGATGAAGCTCGTCCGCGCACGTCAGCAGAATTACGATAGAGGTTGAACAGTTCCTCAAATGTCTTGCTCATTTTCGCTGTGAGTGCGGTTGTGTCCTCTACTGGTAGCACATTAATCTCGATATCTCTTGTATCGAGACGTTCACGCCATGCAACTTTAACCTAGGATCTAAACAAGTAGCCACAGCAAAAACAACAGGCAGTTCACTCCAATATTTATTAAACTTTTTATCCATCACTTTTACTATTTCCTTAAAGGGTCCTATATATCTCCATTTTGTTAACATTGTAGCCATCTTGAGAATTTCTATTACAGCGAGAGGAGAGGTGGGATAGTACGTACCAGACAATAAATTGGTAGACGTGTAAAATACCTCCAAAAATTCAGCTAGGTATGTGGCCATCTGCCATTCCTCTTGAGTTGGCAAGCCGGCTGGGAACAAGGTTAGTAGAAAATGCGTATAGACTTCTCTGTATGCCAGAATGTGTAAAAGCATATGGTATGTAGAGTTCCACCTGTGGACCACATCTGTAACTGCTCTCCTGCGAGGCATATTATATTCAACACACAACGTTTTAAATTGTTGTGTTCTCGGACTCGAACTATTAACATACGCTGTCATACCCCTCATTTTGACAAGAATATCTCCTGCAGCAGCTAAACCATCTTGAACAATTAAATTAATTATATGACAAACACAACGAACATGAAATAATTTACCAGAAAGTACAGGTTTGAGGCTCTCCTCTAAAGCATCAACAGCAGTTGTATTGTTAGAAGCATTATCAAAACTAATACTCATAATCTTATCCTTTAATTTAAACGTGGTACATGCTTTTAATATAATAGTAGCAATGTTCATTCCATCATGCGGAAAAGGAAAGAGCTCGAAAGCGATGATTCTCTTGTGCATAATCCAATGGGCCGTCACACAAGTATAACTAACAAAAGTAAACGGAGATTGCCAAATATCAGAAGTAAGACTAACTTTACCGTCAAAATTATCGAAATAATCGATCAGGCGTGCTTTAGCAGCATTATACTGTCGGAGTGCATCGGATCTAGTTGTGTTTCTATGAACCTTTTTGTACAAAGGTTGAACGTATGTGTTCATATATCTAGAGTGCTTAGCATTATCGGCAAAAGAAAAGGCTTGTTCATCGTGAATAACAAATTCAGCGAGACCGTCTCTTTGCTCTCGCTGATTATAAACAAATAACTTACCGTCAAAAGATAACTGCGTTTGGGTAGGTTCGACGTGGCCTTGTCGAGGTGCACACTGAGGGTAATGCCTGTTAAGATGTCCATTACCACTACCAGACGAAAATAATTTAGCACAGTACTTACATCGAGCTTTTCGGATGCCGTCCACCATAACTTCATCAAAATGATTCCAACACTCGGCTTTCTTTTTTTTTTCCTTTTGGACTTCTGGCTCATTACCGGAGGCATTGCTCGGCCCTTCTTCATCATGACCAGGCATAGGGTTAAGATTATGCCACGGAGTAGTAGCTTCGCCAACCGAGCTGCGTCCTTGACTATAATGCGGGGGTCTTGATCAGGCGTGTATTCAAGATCTGGAATGTTTTGATTGAACTCCCAATTGGCTTGGGTATCTATCATACAGCCTGTACTCATTCGTCCAGGAACGAATGGTTGTGGTGGTGCTTGGATTGGTGTTTGTGATGGCCGTGGTGCTGGCGCTTGTGCTGGTGGTGGTGCTTCTGATGATGATGATGTTTTTCGTGATGATGATCCACGCTTCAGTTTCTTCAATAATCCAGCCATATTTGACCTAAACTTTTTTACTAGATTGGAAAATAAAATTAGTAAGAGTAACTAAATACACAAGTATAAGAGCAGTAATTAGTAATTAGAAATAACAATTAAAAGAATTAAAGAGTAACAAATGAATCACTGAGGGTAATTCGAAATTGGAAAGAGTTAGTAATTAAAAAGAATTTAGTAATAGTAATTGATAAATATAAATTCACTAATTACTAATTACTAGACAAAAGAATTAGAGAGTAACAAATTAATAAGAAGAGTGGTTAGTAATTAGAATTTAGCAAGAGTAGTAATTAGTAAATAAGAGTAATAATTAACAAGAGTACTAATTAGTAAATAAGAGTAGTAATTAGCAAGAGTAGTAATTGGAGAGGAAAATAGTAGCAAAGCTTGTAGAAATGTAGAATGTTTATATAAGAGAGAGTAAGAAGATTGGTGTGAAAAATTAGAGAGAAATGGTGTGAATTTATAGATTTTTAAAACTTCACAAAAGACCAAAATACCCCTAAAAACTATCCGTTTATAGTTGTTGGAGAGGGTAAGAGTGTAAAAACCCTTAAAAGAGTTGAAAAATTAAGTTAGACCAAAATACCCCCCAAACTAGCCGTTATTTTGCTGTTGGGGGGGGGGGGTAAAAGTGGAATTTAAGGAAAAAAGGGAAATAAAACTGCTGGGGGAAAGGGGAGGAAATCAGAATTTGAAAATGGTGGAACTGGGCAAGAACCAGGTTGGAAACCGGGCCAAATCCGGGCTTCAGTTCGGGCCGGGCTGGCCCGGGCTTTTTTCTTGGATTTATTGGCTTGGTCCAAGCCCAGGCCCAAAGCCCTAATATATAGGACCGTTACTATTCATCGAGGGGGCCGGGCCAGAAACGGGCCAGGTCAGGCCAGCCCGCGGGCCGCCCGGCTTTTTTGACAACTCTAAATAGCACAAGAAATGTATCAAATTCTTTTTAATGCCTAAAATGATTACGTAGTTTAAAGGGCATCCATCTAAGGATGAGATTGACTATGAATTTGTTATTGGTTGTTCCTTGCAAATAACTCTTACTTTTTGGGTTATGTTATTCGAGTTGTTTATATATATATCATGTTTCAATATAGGATTTCACTTTAACAGAATATAAAAATACAAAAAATTAAGAAATGAGGGGTTTTGGAAATAAATATTTGTGAAAGGTGGGATTCTTATAAAAACTTTAAAAAAAAAAGTGGGGTGACTTTTCATTTATTTAATTTGACCTTCCTTACAAAGAAATTGCTACAATGCTACCTTCTTCTACAGTATCATTATCTATAAATGAATCAAATTGTTTATAAACGGCTCGTCATTTGTTCGTCAAAAGCTCGCTTGTGTTGATTTGTATATTAATTGAACCAAACTTGAACACTTTTTTAAGTCTGTTTATTAAACAAGCAAACTTGAAGTATTAAAGCCTGACTTAATCTATTTGATAAGCGCAAAATTCAGAGCGGTGTAGATTCTGCTCAGTACGTTTTGTGTTAGCTAGGTCATTGTTCATGACGTACCGCAATGGTTAGAGCGCTAATGATAACCTGGCCAGATTGAGTTTAACATTACGATTAGAACTTAATTATTGTGTTCGGGTATTCACAGAAATGAATTTGGGTGCAACGGTTAGACGTAACTCAGCTACAATGTGGTAGTTATCAGAATGATGTAGCAGGAGCGTAGTGCCTAGACGTTATCGGCGATGGGAGATCCGAGATCAATTTCGAGGACGAATTTATTATAAAGTGGGGAGAATGCAACATTCTGAACCTTGAGAGCGGGTTAAATAGCCATCTGTGCTTTGAAAAATAGACGGGCGTTAAATTTGAGCAGTGCTCGGGTATTAGTAGAGTATGGGAGCTTAGGACAATTTTGGGATAAAAACGTAATTTTTGAAATTCTGGGGGCATTTTGTAATTTTGAAAACCTTTGGGGGCATAACTCTAAATTAATGTCTTAGCGGAGAAAAATAATAAAATGGGTGATAGTATATGTTTTAGTGACATCTAGTTAAATTAATGAAGAATATTTGGGGTTTAAATGCAATTATGCAAAGTTGGGGGGGCTATTTTGTAAATTTTGAAAAGTGGCATCAGGTGTCAAATTTTGGAGAATTGGTTACAATATGGTGCCAGCTCCTCCTTGTTTACCTGATGACTAATGGAATATAATTATAAACTAATGGATTTGGATAATGAAGAATAAGAGAAAGTGGAAAGAAAAGTCGGGGAGGAAAATGAAAATAAACAAAACAAAAGAGGGGGAATCTCGGATGAACAGTAACCATGAACCTGAAAACTGAAGAATAGAAAACAGAGACGAAATTGGAGGGAAGATGAGAGAGGAAAGAGAGAGAGAGAGAGAGAGAGAGAGAGAGAGAGAGAGAGAGAGATAGAGGACTAAAGTTTTCTTTTTAAGGGTAAACTTTCATTTCCATTTTCATTTTAGTGTGATAAGTGAGTGTGTGATTCAGTGAGTCTCGTGTGTGTGTGTGGTAAGTGTGCTTCAGGGTGTGTGTGTTCATGTGTGTTTCATGTGTGTGTGTGTGATTCATGTTTATAGGTGTGTAATTAATCGGTATAAGTGTGTTAATGGGTGTAATGAATGTGTTTAAGTGAGGTAGTGGGTATGTGCGTGAAGGAAGCATTTCAGTGAGTGTTGTAGCAGCCCAGTGAAGAAGATGAAGTGCGTGTATTTGGGTGAAATAGTAGGTGTGTGATCCAAATAGTAACCGTAATCGTCACTAAAGGAGAAAAAATTAATTAGGCACTTTTTCATGAATTTTAATAAATAGTTAGGGTCAAAATTAGATAAAGTCCAAAATTGAAACCCCTATTATTTTTCCGAAACCTATGACCTGCAATATTTTGGGAATTTTTAGTGTTTACAAAGGGTGCAAAATTATGGTATCGATTAAAGAGATTTATCGAATTATTTAGTATATAAAACCAAGTTATTTTAATTTGAAAATTTTAGGAAAACCTTATTTTCCTGATATGTTTTATATTCTAAAATTTTGTGCCATTTCGAGGTTGATAGGTATTTTTCGCAAAACTAGCCTTTTGGCGCTCGGTCCGGACACCAGTTTGTGATTTTCAGGCGTAAAAATACTTTTTATCCTAGAAATGACTTCAGGATGCTAAAAATTGTGTTTTAAGATGTTTTTGAGATTTTTTCCAGTGCCAGGACCCGGAGGGGGCATTTTAATAATTTTACCTATAAAAGGTATTTTGAGTAAATTCACATAAGGTTAGGTTACGTTAGTGATTTTCTTTACGGGAAGACAGTCTTCGTAATTTAAGTACGAGAGGGGTAGTTTTTATAATTTTACACAAGCCTAGGAATATTTTGGTAATTTCATTCATTTTGAAGAAATTTAACAGTCAGGCATGATTGAGCGTTGAGATCTAACACCCGTATGGTTTGTTATTGTTTAGGTTTTGATAGATAAGAGTTAGGACCGGCTTTTGAGTAAGTAGGTAAGTACTATTGTCATGTTCCTCCGTATAACCTATTTCCTAATATGTGTATATGTGTATACGTGACTATACCAAATGGAAGTTTAAAAGTATTCGTCATACTTTTGCTTTGTGAAATTGGTTGATGAGAAATGAAATTAAAATGGTCATGGTATGTGTTGTGTTGTTTTGAGAACTCTATGTGAATCATGGTACGGTATTGAGATGTTAATATTAGTTGTTGTGCCTCATATCCACAGGGAAAAGTGATTATTGGGTCCTGGTCAACGGGACCATACGTTGGCGCACAATACTGTTGTATTGTGGTTTGCCCCTGCGTCCATAATATTATTTATCCCGGGTGGAGGAGGGATTTTGTGTCATAATCAGTGGGACGAAACACTGACCGCAGCATACCGTGAAACAGTCAGTTAGGATTTCATTCGATGTTAAATACCATTGTGAAATCGTTATACAATCATTTTGGAAGATTTTCCTGCAAGCAAGATTTGCTTATTAAAGTGTGTGTGTGTGTTAACTCCAGTGGAATCATTACCTGTTTTGAAATGAAGAATCCATGGAATGTTTATTAAACTCCAAAACCTATTTTAGGAACATAATTTGTGTACTTGCTAGGCTCTCGCTCATAGTCTAAGAGAGCTTGAATCTTATTAGCCATCGAAGGAGGAACGCCCAAAGAGAATTATTAAATTAATGAAATTTCTTTTGACTTAGAATTTTAGTCTTGTAGTAGTTTGTCATGAACAGATTTATGTAAGGAGCTTAGGCCTCTTCAAATTATTCGTGATTCTCAGTGACATGTAATTAAAGGGTTATTGCATTATTGAGAAATTGCTAGGTGAGGCTCTTAGTAACAAAATTATTGTGTAGAATCTAGTAGTTGGATTGATTTATGAGAACAGGTTGTAGTAAGGTCTGGTAGAGCCCTGGGTGGAGGCTTAGTGGGCCTGCGGCCGGTCACGGACCTGGCTCATGGGTTCACTTGTGGGTTCGTGTCGTAACACTTCCTTTCTTTGGCAGCTCTCTTGCCTCACCCCTTTATCTCTCCTCCTTTGGGAGCTTCATGTCTCTCCATATCACGTGGCCCTTGGCAAGACACCCGTCGCCACAATCAAGCGGTGCAAACCCTAACCACACCTAAGCATCGTCTCCACGTTATGTGCCCCCGAAAATATGCCCGTTGTCGTGACCGAGTGCCGTGACGGTCGGTTGTGCCCAGGCGGCGTCTCAGAGCTACGTGCCTTCGCGTAGTCTCACGCCCAAGCGATGTAACCTTAGGGCATGCCACAGTGGTGCCGCCATACGTGCCCCTGGCGATTCCCATGTGTTATCGTTGTGTCGTGAGCCCCCACACAACACTTAATCATCGTGCCCTCGCGGTGCTTCCATTTAGCATGCCAACGGAACCAAACACAAATCTTCGTGCCTATAGGCTATGCCAATTATAAAGTTAACCTTTGGGCACTATATCACAGTGCCATCCCTTTGGCGCTAGTCCATTCTTTGACCACACCATGCCCACCTCATCTTAGATGTGGAACATGCTTCAGTCCACTTTCTGGAATGTGTAGTATCCCTCAAGGTAGGCGACTCCTCTAAGGCGCTAAACTAGGGAGCTCTGAGTGCTCTTACATAAGGACTCCCCTCCCGCTAGGAAGGTGACTCTTTCAGGGCACAACCTTGGTGCACTCGAAGGCTCTAAGGACTCATCACATGATAGGCGACTTCCCTAGGATACTATCCTGCACGAGGACTGCCTTCCCCCTACGCAGAACTCCTCCGAGACACTACCGCGGCCAGCCGAGTAGGAAACTCATCCTAAAAACTACCTTAACACGCTCCGAGTGCTTTACTATAAGGACTCTTCACAAGATAAGCAATTTTCGTGGACATTATCTTTGCTAGGGAGCTCCAGTGTTCTGGCATGAGGACTCCTTTCTGCCAGGTAGGCGACTCTTCGAGGCAACTACCTTGGTTTGTTGAATAGGTGACTCCTCGTGGACAATACTTTGGCATGTCATTCAGGCGACTTTTTCGGGGCAGTGCCTCGCTCATCAGGTAAGCGACTCTTCTGTAACACTACCTTAGCACACTCCAAGTGCTATGACACAAGAAGTCACCCATGGGATAGGCTGACTCCTTTAGGATACTATCTCTATTAGTGTGTCCACGTCACTTTTCTATGGACTTTATTCTTAATTAGAGTGCATTATTGTATTTAGCCTAGTAATATGACCTACTTAATAGTCCAGTCAAATTGTTAAGTGTTCAAGTTCAGTGGTCTTGTCTAGACCAACGGTCTAATCCTTTTACATGTCTAGTCCAATATTGGTCCAGTTAATGAATTAGTCCAGTCCAATGTCTATATTTTAATTTAATTTAATTTATTTAGTTTGTCTAGATAATTTAGAAAAATAATCTATGTATTATCCTCGATGCAAAAAATCAAGTTCATGATTATATAGTTAAGGGTTAATGACAAAACTGTCCCTTGAACTTTATACATATTTGCACTTCGCTCCCCATATTTACAACTTTGCCAATAATGTTCTTTGAGGTTGACAAAACCATTGCAAACAGCTCCAAAAGTGGATGGCCATTCAATTTTGGACGTTAAGTCCTCATGTGCGGTGCAAATTTTGGCATGGGCAACCTGTCATTTCCTCTACCCCATCTCCCCTTTTTATTTGTTCATCTTCTTCTTCTTCTTCTACCCCCCCCCCCCCTCTCTCTCTCCCCATTAATGGTGGAAAAATGCATATTAGACTTCAAAAGAAACCCCCACTTTACAACAACCCAGAACCTTCCCCTTCAATACACAAGACTCCCACAAGTATAAAACAAATCCAGACGTGCTTCCATCACTGTGAAATAACCCAAAACCTTCCCGTTTCAATACACAACCCCCACAAGTATGTCTATGGGTTCATTTTAAAAAATCAAGCCACCCCTTGCCTCGCCACCGTCATCATCATCAAGGTCGCCATCATCATCAAAGAGCAGATCTGCCTCATGATCTGCTCCTTCACAGTCAGAATTATTGTAAATTAGAAAAATTCAGTATCATTCTCTTCCTCAATATGAAATAATGGCTCCATCATGATAATATTGAAGCCTATATAATTCAGAAATTACTGCTCACAGAAACGAACTCACTGAAGGATTCCGCTTTAATGGTCGTGCTTGGAATGGTTGTCGGAAGTGTATATGGTCTATAATAAAAACATACGGCAGATCACTTGGGTGGTTTGGTGGCGGTGGCGGTACTGATTGTAGTATAACAGTGGCGATAGTGGTGGTGTTGGCAACTGTGGGTTTTGGTGGGTGAAAGGCAATTGTGGTAGGGTTGTCTGGTATTTTCAGAGAGCATGGGTTGAGGTAGATGAGGTTAAGGAAGATAGTATGTGTGGGAGGGGGGTTGCATGGGCAATAGTGGTTTCTGGCAGTGGTGTTGGGTTTACAACGACGCTATTTGTCTGGAATAGTAGCAGTGGGGGAATGGTGGTTTACGGCGGAATGGTGGAATTTGTTGGGGTGTATGACTGGATGACTAGAATGCGTCGTTTGGTTGTCGCAATTTGAGGACAGTGAGAAGGGTCGTTTGTGAACCCACAGACATCCGCAAAAAAGTTAGAGAACCCACGAGGAGAGAGAGAGAGAGAGAGGGGGGAGAGAAGAAGAAGAAGAAGAAGAAGCAGAGGAACAAAGGGAGAAAGCGAGAAAGGGAAAATGGGCTCACGGTAAATGATAGGTTTGCCCATGCAAAATTGACATGTGCATCGGAAAAGTGGACTTAAGTCCAAAATTGAATGGCCATCCACTTTGGAGCTATTTGCAATGGTTATGTCAACCTCAAGGAACACTCTTGCCAAAGTTGTAAATACGGGGAGTGAAGTGCAAATACGTATAAACCTCAGGGGAGTGTTTTGTCATTAATCATATGGTTAAAGATGAATTATACCGAATCTGGTACATCCCATATACAAAACTAGAGATAATTACCGAATTGAGAGTAAGATAATGCCTAGAAATTCAAAAAAAAAATTTTAATTTATGGGATGAACCGGCCGATTTTCTACTAACCGTCCAGTTAATTGACTTTTGTCAGTCTGTAATTTTATTAAATATTCTAACTTATCTCCAGCATTGCACATTGGCATAGCCAATCTTAACAGATTCTACAACCCTGAGCACTATAAAAGGCCCCTTAGCCTCCATTTTCAAGGGTCCAGAAGCTTAATATTTTTAAAGCTTACATGTGTATCATTTCTCCATGAAGTGATACAGTATCTCTCTTCAGAATTTAAGCCATTCATACTTACTTCAAAGTCCTTTTAGTCTTTGTATCGTGAATTATTCGGAAAGCGTCTTCGAGTCTTTGCAACAAGCTACTCCAAGAGGTACTTTTATTAGCTTTATAGTGTAGAAAGTCACTTTATAGTTGTCTCCCTTTCCTTGGTCACATTTCTATCATAAAACACAAATAGAGTCTTTTACATGTCCTTGTCTAAGTGTAGGATCGAAATATAGATTACTTCCGGTAGGACCATAGTCGAACTATGACGGTTTTGATTCGGGTTGGTCCGACTGGATGCATGGGCAATTCGACCCTGATGTCAAGTACAAGGAAAAAGTATAAAAATAAACTCGGGGTGGTGTTTATTGCATTTTATATTTTTTAAGGCCGCTAATCAATAGAAACAAAGTAGAGACCAAAGTATGGCGGGTGCCTAACACCTTCCCGCTGCGTAACTTAGTCACCAAACTCATATCCCAGTTCTCGATAGACTAGTCGCTCTTTTGGTCACTTTAGAGTCATTTTAGCGTTTTTTTTTAAATTAAACAAGATGGCAAATCCTAAAATCCTTTCTTGTCAGGGAATTTTTTCGAGACGGCTAGCTACAATGGCGACTCTTCTGGGACAAAATAAGAGGACTAAACTTGAAAATTCTTTTGTTGATCTGTTGGCCTTGCTATTTTTTTTTTGTGTGTTGTAAAATGTGATATAACTATGGCATTTGTAATTTTATTTTCATACATCACCCACGTGCACGTCTTACACTAACCACCCACTCGAGGGCAATGGTTGAAGCCCTTGGTCCTCTTTGCCTCAAGGCGATCTTTTGATTGTACCTACAACTCCATGGTCTGGTACTAAAAGGACCTCCTATTTATTAAACGGCCTGTACGCGTACTGATGATCGCCCATTATTAATTTCCTGAGTTACGGGCTAGAAGTATATGGTACAGTTGAACCTATGGAGTGACCTTTTCACTGGCGACACACCTGAACCATTCAATGTTCTACTTTTTGCTTGGTGAATACCTGCACTGACCTATAGCATGTTGGCAGGGAAACCAACCAACACTCTATAAGTCAACTGGTAATCTAGCAAAAAAGAGAAGACTCTGACTAACCGGCTGGTTAACCGCCCTCTTGACCGGACGATTAGTCAGTAGGTGCATTGCTTGTAAAAATTCAAAACTGCCTAGTTTATACCCTAGTCCACTACACTGACCAATCAGCTAGTTTATCCATCATGATGACCGAATAGATAATCATAATCTTACCTTCAAAAAAATTTTCCAGAAATAAAACCTAACTCCACAAACCAACTGGCTGGCTCATCCATTAGGATGACCAGACGGTTAATCCGAACCTTACCCTCCAAAAAAAATTTTCAAAAATAAATCCTAACTCCATTGACCAACAGGTCATTTTATCCATCAGGATGACAAGACGGTTGGTCAGAACCTTACCTTCTAGAAAAACAATTCCCAAAGAAAAACCCTACCACAATGACCAACCAAATGGTTAGTCAGTCCTACCCCTTAATTTTCCAAAATCTTAAAAAAAAACACCCCCGGTCCAGAAAATTTCCCCCTCACCCGCACTAGGATATAAGCCAGCCAGCTTGATCTCTATGGTATGTGTAATTAAATTTTCGATAAATTTATCTATAGAGTTAAGGTTAAGCGTTGGTTTATATAGTTGAATGAACTAGGCGAGCCAAGCCCGAACTTTATGGGTGTTTTCACAAACCGAGTTCGAACAAACATTCTACTCTGGATAGACGTATTTGATGCTTAACTTGCACAAACCAAAAATCGAGCACATCCGTGTTGGGATGAACTCAGTTCGTATATAGTTCTAAGTATCATCTGTAGTTCCTTAAACCCATATAGAAAAAATTGTGTCCCTGTTTTTAGTGCTTGTGGCTATTATATGTGTTGATGGTGATTCTTGTTTAGAAGGGTTAGTTCAAAACTCCAGCAAGATCAAATAAAAGAAAAGAAACTTACCGGAGAAAGTACAGAATGCCGGAAGAACTCCTCAAATAGAAAAATGATAAAAAGTCTCTAATGCTCGTATCGACAATTCAACCATATTATGAACCAACTTGATAATGCTTTGGAACTTGAAGATTCTCATCAACGTGAGATTTTTGGAAGATAATACTGCTGTTGCTCTTTTGAGACTATAAAAGTGTAGTGAGTGATATCGTTCTTAATATAAGATGCTTTATCTTTTTTGAGCAAGAGAAGCATAAGAGACAAGTACGAGATGGGGAAATCTTGATAAGAAAGGTTATGACTTGGTATAATAGCAAGCTACAATATAAATCACTAATAATCAATAAATATTGTCAGCTTTATAATGTCAAAAAATACTTTTAACGATCATAAATTATTGTTATATCTGAGTTGAAATCATGGTTATAAACTAGATTATTTCAATAAAAGTTTATCCTTCTTGATCATTCAAAGCACGGTGATTGTCAATCAATTTCTTTTTTATAATTAGACCCCAACTCATCTCTACTGATTGATAAAAAAATATCTACTTCTGCACATTTATATGTTTATCTACGACTAATTTATATAGCTAAATAATTTACTAAATGTTTCTTAAATTTTTGTTAATGACATAAAATGGAAAAGTAGTACTCCTTCTATTTTAAAATATATATCATTTTAAGTTCACACGCATATTAAGGATATAAATCGCACGTAGTATGTTTATCATTTTGTTCGCAGAGAGAGAAGGGGGAAAGAAGGAAGTAGGTCAGGAAAGAGAAGATGAGTTGGTAGATAGTTAAATGTAAAGAGAAAAATAAAATTAAAAAATGTGTAAAAAAATAAACATAAAAAAATAATTACAAAATATTTTTAATTTAAAAATAAGTAATCTTTTTGCGATAATAAAAAAATATAATATTTAATTATAAAGGGATAGAATGTATAATATATATAAAAAAAAAAACGTAGTTCCTGATTACTTTTCAACCACTGTAAACCTACAACGAATACTTATGCAAGGCGGTGCATGTATGGCCGATGCAATGGAATCTAACCGCTGGAGCAGAATCAAGTGGGATGACTAATTCCTTACGAATGCCAAGAAGCTCAGGATCATCAAATCCACTCTTCTGTCAGCTTCTAAACTTCCATTTATACCTTAATCTTATTTTAGGCCAGTACACATGCAAAATCATTTATGAGTCATTTTAATATCTTCTGCCAACCCCCACCTGACATCTATAGTGTGAATTCCAACTATATTAGCCCACGCAACTCTGCCTTATTATTATATTTATGAGCTCCAAAAGAGTTCGTTTAAGCTCCACTTGCATTTCTAGCAAATTTGAAGGGTTATAGTGATAATTTTTGGGCTGGGGAAAATTCATATTTTTTTGGACTAATTGCACATCCACTTATTATTAAAAGATAAAAGAATGGTGCTAATGAGATTGAATTTAGCCAAACAAGATACTGATTTAATCCCGGCCCTAATTTAATCACTTCTGAGATAATTGTGGATCTCAAATGATACAATGAAAAGCTCTGATATCATTTCTCTAAATTATCAGAAATTACCCCAAAGATAACTAACAAATTTTTTCTATCCAAGTGCAGAAGATAAAACCAATATATATCTATTGATTTTCATTTTCAAGGCAACTTCCCTCTTTCAATTTGAAAGAAACTTATTCTCTTCTGTTGTATTCCAAAGGGTTTTTTTTTTTAGAAAACGAGAGCTAAAATCTACGTTATATGTAATTTCTACCGTAGTTAATGTAGGTCTCAAGTCATTTGGAACAATTAGTGAAATCAAAAGATATTTTGCCTATATAACAGAGATAACAAGGGGACAACAAAAAACCCCAAATATGAAAACAAAGACAACTTCCTCTCTAAAAGTTTTATTCTCTGCCTTCTCTCTAAATCTAGCTTTCCTCAGCAAATCCACCGTGGCCGCCCCACCGTGCGTTGGCGTGCTTGAGTCGACGGCCATATATATACTGGCCTAGCTTTGTATAGGTGTTTCGTCTTGTTATGTGTGTTTGGGTTATCTGAGGTTATGCTTCTATAGTGGTCAATGGCGGATGGAGGGTGAACGACAGAAACGATATGGTAGGCGCCATCTGCCTTGATTTGCGCTGATCTCTCTAGATTTATGTAGATCAAGACGTTTTTCTTGATCTACTAACTAGATCGTTTGGATCTAAATCGAGGCGATTGAATTTCCACCGGCGGCGGCCGGAATTTTGCCGACAGAGTGTGGGATCAATAACATGCTGTGGGTTGATGGTGCTCAGTGCTATACTTGATTGACGAGGTTGTCGTTGTTACGCTTAGTTCTTTCAAATCTGATGGTGGCCGGATTTCCACCAGTGACGACTGGAATTTTACTAGTGATAGTGCAGGTTCAATAGCAGGCCGGGGGGTTGAACATCGTGGTTACTGGGTTCTGTTTGTACCGGATTTATATGATAGTTGTTAATTTATCGTATACACAGAGTCACGAAGACATATATTTGAAATTTGAAAAATTCTTGTAATAGTTATAAAAACGTTTTATTAATACTATTCTCAACTTTATAAAGAAAAAAAAAACAAAGATTTAAATAGTCATTTCACTCATAGGCAGTCACCCTTTATCAAGTCAAATGGCTGTCATGCTAGCGTAAAAGCGATGCTCCAACCTCACATGCACAATTTTTACTATATTTTGAGTACAATCAGACAGCATATGACCATCCTTCAAATGCTTCTCACGAAGCTCCCTTAACACCATTTTGAGCACACCCTCTCCCCCCCCCCCCCCCCCCTCTCTCTCTCTCTCTCTCACACACACACCTCTCAAGCTCCTACTCTTAACCCCTTTTTCCTCCCTCTCTTTCTGTCTCTCCAATGTCAACCAACAAGAAAAAGCTCATCCTCACTAGCGTCAAAGTGAACCTAGGCTGCAGCAGCTGCAGAAGGCCAAGACTACTCTCCCACATCTTCCACCCAAAGCCAAAGCACAAGACTCCCTCTCCCCAGAAGCCCACGAACAGCATGAACTACTACTACTCCTCAAACTCATGGTACAACACCACCGCCGCCACCGCATTCTCACCCAACACCGCCACCCCTTCGGACTACTACTCCGACATGGAGCCGGACATCAAGAGCCTTAGAGCCTTCCAAGGCTTCGGTAGGATCGGCGGCGACAGCCTCGCCGTCGAGAAGGACTCCGACGACCCTTACCTGGATTTCCGGCACTCCATGCTGCAGATGATACTTGAGAAGGAGATTTACTCCAAAGACGACCTTCGCGAGCTTCTCAACTGTTTCTTGCAGCTGAATTCACCCTACCACCATGGCATTATTGTTCGAGCCTTCACGGAGATTTGGAATGGGGTCTTCTCAGTCAAGTCCGGTGGTTCGTCGAAGCTGCATGGCAAGGCGAAGTCACGTGACTTTTAGGTGTCGCACGTGCTGGGATCAGTCTCTCTATCTTTCTATGTTGTTCAAGTGACCTGTCTCTTTTCACACATTTTCTTTAGGTGCATTTGTGATTAATAAATAAAGTAGCAATTAAGCTGTACTATACAGGTCGCAGATGCAGTAGAAAAATTGTGAAAATAGCATTAGGATGTACCCTTCGATGGTATCTTGTAGGCAGCTGATTGACTTGTTTTTGTTAGGACTTGGGTTTGTTAGAACAAGGTCACCAAGCTTCTTTGAAATGGCCCAAGACTATGACATGGTACAGAAGTTATGTTGTTCAACCAAAAGTTCTGATGGGATTTCTCATTTCTCCCATGTTTGAATGGGTTACCTGTTTAGCTTTTTTAGCAACTCCTCACCAAAGTAGTTGCTATATTGGAAGATTGAGGTTTTAGTAAGAATCAAGTTTACTAAGAAGAGAAACTTAGTTAAAGATACTGTAACCAAAAGGCTATAGCATATCAAAACTAGTTCGGTATAATCTTTTCTTGTTCTTAGTGATTGAATTGAAGGTGTAGTTATGCTACATCCGGTATCATAACAAGGTACAGCAAATTCAGGGGATAAGAAAAGTTATTGCGAGATATCATATACATGAAAGAGTATATATATATATATATATATATATATATATATATATATATATATATATATATATATATATATATATATATATATGGGGACCGATCCACACCCACCGGTGGAGAAATAACAATTTCTCCACCGAACCGCAGGTAAGAGCAGCGGTTGGGCCACGTGACGCAAAAAGGCGAAAAAGGTGTACGGCCACTGCATTAATGGCGAAAAAGGCACGAGAAATGGTGAGAAAATGGCCGGGAGGAGAAAAAGGACACCAACCGCATGCACAACCAGCGGTTGGCATTAATATCCCTGCCACGTGTCGTCCCCCACCCCTGCCACATGGCCCAACCCCATGGCCCCTAACACGTGGCGTCCCCTCCCCCTCCCCCTGCCACGTGGCCCACCAGCATGGACAACCGGCGGTATTGGCGATGGCCCTGCCACGTGGCCTCCCCTCCCCCTGCCACGTGGCCCAACCGCGTGTGGTACCAGCGGTTGGTCTCCCGCCCCTGCCACTTGGCGTCCCCTCCCCTTGCCACGTGGCCCAACCGCGGGTGGTACCAGCGGTTGGTCCCCTCCCCTGCCACGTGGCGTCCCCTCCCCCTGCCACGTGGCCCAACCGCTGGTACCACCCGCGGTTGGTCCCCTCCCTCTGCCACGTGGCGTCCCCTCCCCCTGCCACGTGGCCCAACCGCTGGTACCACCCGCGGTTGGTCCCCTCCCTCTGCCACGTGGCGTCCCCTCCCCCTGCCACGTGGCCCAACCGCTGGTACCACCCGCGGTTGGTCCCCTCCCTCTGCCACGTGGCGTCCCCTCCCCTCATCCGCAGGGCCCAACCGCTCCTACAACCCGCGGTTGGTCCCCTCCCCCTCCCCTGCCACGTGGCGTCCCCCTGCTGATGCCCCACCTGGTGTCCTTCCCCCCCCCATGCCACGTGTCGTCCTTCCCTCCCCCATGATGCCCCACGTGGTGTCCTTCTGCCGAAATTTTTTTTTTGCCGCAGCCTTTGACCGCGTAAACACCCACCCTTCCTCACTTTTTTCTGTCTTTTTTCTTCTCTCTTCCTCGCTTCTCTCTTTATAATCCCCTCCCCGGAACCCTTCTTCTGCACTCTGTCATCTTTTACCAACTTCCTTCGTACTTCATATCTCACCTACATAATCTCCATAACAATACAAACCAAAAAATTTTACGCTAGAAGATCGGTGGATAACCGCTAGAAGATCGGTAGTTTTTTCTTTAAATACATCAAGTCACAACAAGTAAGTATTTTGAATTTTCTTATAATTCAATGTTAGGTTTATACAAATCAGCGTATTACATTTATAGATTCCAAAACAGCGATTTTTTAGGGAGCCAAATATAGACAGTTTTTCACGAATTTATAAAAAATAGCTAGAGCTAGATTTTGCCAAAATACAAAAAAGAGACCCTAGTTATTCTTAAAGGATCTGTCTCAGGTTAAAATTTCAGATTTTTCCAAAGACTGGAAAGGGGTTAACTGATACGGGGAACCTTGTAACTCTGCAGTGTATTTTAAAATATCAAGCTAGCGCGATTTCGCGCGAAACTTTTATGAGAATCCTAGGATGTTGGGAAGTTCCATTCCCCAGGAATTCGGGCCATTCCGAAGCCGTTACCTATTTTTTTGGCCGAACGGCCCTTTAAGCGCTTGATCCGAACACCGGTTCGCGATTTTTGGGCGAAACCTCCGTAAAATACTTTTTATGTCAAGAATGAATTCAGGAAGCCTCAAGTAGCATTTCGAAGCACTTTTGATATTTTTCGATGCCAGGGGGCATTTCGGTAATTCGCCGCCCCGAGAGGGGTATTTCGGTAATTTTACAGTGCTAAGTTTTTCGACGGACTTTTTAGTCCAGAAATGTAATTACAAAACCTGAAATGTTGTTTTGAAGCTGACGTGGCGCACGTAGGGGTGTTTTGGTAATTTTCCCGCGCCAAAGGGGTGTTTTGGTAATTTTCCCGTGCCAAGTTTTTCAAACGACTTTTTAGTCCAGAAATGTAAGTAAACCACCTGAAATGTTGTCAAATATGATTAGCCATATTTTCTATGCATATTTTTTAGGTTGACCAGGGCATTGAGGTGTTCAAGCAGCTGGAGTCGTTTGACTAGTTTGTCGCGTAGGCTCCTGACAATCTTAAGAGGTCCATTGAGAAGTACAAGACTGAAGTTCAAAACTTTAGTCTTGCGTACCGGGGTTACGAAGGGGAGACGTCTAGTCGCCCTCGTCCTGAAGCGTACGACTATCAGCCCCAGAGTCAGGTGTGGGAGTCGTCTGGTCGCCCTCTTCCTGACGCGTACAACTATCAGCCCCAGAGTCAGGTGTGGGAGCCATCTGGTCGCCCTCCTCCTGACGCGTACGACTATCAGCCCCAGAGTCATGTATGGGAGCCATATAGTCGCTTGCCTCCAAACGCATACGACTCTCAGTGCCAGAGTCAGGTTCCCCAAGTAGGAATCCAGGCCTCGCGCCCAAGCTTTCGGTCGGACAAAGGACAAGCGACGAAGCCATTGAGGTCGGACAAGATGGCTTGGATCGACCGGCACTACTTCGGGCATGAGCCTGTCAATTCAGCAGACTTTCCCCTTGCGACATTCCTAGGTCATGAGGATATCAGAACGTTGGCGCCGGAGACAGATCTTTCAAATTTTGTCATGAACGCTTACATAGAACTGCTCCGGATTAGAGAGCAACGTTTTAACCGTTCTGAATATTTGAAGCTTAACATGTATCCCACTCATTTTGTGGAATTAACGGTGAGAGAATTCACAGAATGGAGGCGAGGGGGCGGCAGGAGTAAGTGGAAACCAGGTCGAAACGTGTTAGGCATGATGAACGCAGACTATCAATGTCCCGCTGCTGATGCGAACCTTATCATGATACCCTGTCATCATGCAAACCACTGGTTCCTATTAGTTCTCCATCCAGCGTTCAGAACGGTTCACATATACGATAGCCTAAGGGAGGACGAGCCTGGACAGCTGCTGGCACAGATGTACAACGAGTACATCACTTTAGTGGTTAGTATTTATTTTTTGACCTTGGCTCATAGTATATTGTTCTTGTCTCATAGGCTTGATTCTCGTTTTTATTGTTGGATGCAGACTACTGTCCTCTCGCTAGCATGCGGACGGCCACAGGGTGACCCTTGGACGGTCGTGATGATAAAGGACCGACCAAAGCAATATAACGGTCACGATTGCGGGATTTACGTCCTCAAGTACATGGACTACATTGCTCGCTCGGAATTGCTCAAACACTCCTCGTGGACTAGGAAGGATGCCTTGACGTTTAGGTATAGGATAGCCTGGGAGCTGAAAGAATGAAGCTAGACGCCTTCATTACCATTATCCTGACGTGCGTGGCTAGCTGCTGTGATGTTACAAAAAACTGTACCAAAAAGAAATGTACATAATTTTTCGCATGCTATGAATTTGGCGCTAAAATGTGCGCGAATATACCTTTCATATGACGGCATTGAAAAAATTACGCGTCTCGCTTTTCGCCGAAATTCATAGAAATGGGCTAACTAGCGTGCATGAGGTGCAATGAGCGAAAAAAAGTGACAAAAAAAATTACAACTTTTTTCGGAAGCTATCAAATGGGGCCTAAAGTGTGCCCGAATAGGCCCTTCCTAGGAAAACTCAAAAATTAATGTGTCTCGTTTTTCGCCGAAAGTCTTACAAATGGGCTAACTAGCGTGCCTGAAGTGCAATGAGCGGAAAAAAAGTGACAAAAAAAATTACAACTTTTTTCGGAAGCTATCAAATGGGGCCTAAAGTGTGCCCGAATAGGCCCTTCCTAGGAAAACTCAAAAATTAATGTGTCTCGTTTTTCGCCGAAAGTCTTACAAATGGGCTAACTAGCGTGCCTGAAGTGCAATGAGCGAAAAAAAGTGACAAAAAAAATTACAACTTTTTTCGGAAGCTATCAATTGGGGCCTAAAGTGTGCCCGAAAACGGAGTTACCAAAAATATCAATAATCCACAAATCAAATCACAAATTAAAGATTGCACAAACCAAATCACAAATTTAAACATTATAAAAGTTCAATTTATACAACTGAAACATTAACCCTAACACTCTTCCTCATCATCGTCCTCCTCGACCATACTGCCAGGTTCGATACCTAACACTTTATAATGGTTTCTCTTGTCATGATCAGTCATCTTATTACACAACGCACACTTTCGTAATTTTTTTTGACCCGTTGCTTCTTCAATCGGATTCTTCATGCGTATTGCTCGTTTTCGCCCTTTTGTTTGAGAAATAATTGGATCAAAAATGTCGTCCTCCTCACGTTGTAGGTCAGTGCCGTCAATGACTGGCTGTTTGGCTCGATTGAATCTACCGCCTGGAGTTGTCCGAGTAGTCGGAGTGTCCACAGTTTCTGGTAATGCCATCCTAAACTGTGCATGCATAGCCTTATCCCGTGCGGCTGCTTCAACTTGATACCTGTACCCATCAAATGTCGACGCTGCATCCATTGATAAACCGTGCATGATGTTACAAAGGTGATTATATCGCAGCGACTCAGATTGCTCGAAATCAACTGAAACATTGGGCACGTAAGGAATGTGACCGTGGACTCTGTTGGCTTCCTTCGTCCACCGTTCCAAGATATACGGTGGAGGGATTTCACTAGCATTCTTGGCGCTCAAAACCCTCAACGCGTGTCGACAAAGTATACCTTTATGCTCAAACAGTTGACAGTTGCAATTAACCAACCCGGTGTCCTTACAAACTGCTACGGTAAAATGTCGTCTGGTCCTCGGAGCCGACGAAGAGCACGGATTGGCAGTTCGTCACATTTGTCAAAGCATAAACCTTGATATCTCTGGTGGAATACTCGTGCAACTTTGTCATGCCATATTGATTCGACTTTAGTAGTTCCTCTTGAAACTGTCGAAACATTTCCTTGGTATAGACTTGAGCCGCATGAGCCTCTAAAGGTGAATAAAGTAGTATAGCTCTTTCTTTGCAAACTGTAGCCGCGTCGGCTTCTCTCTCACGGTACAATTGCCTGTCAACGGCTTTCTGCATCTCTAGTACGAACTCCGCTATACTTGAAGACTGGCCTACGTACCCATCAAAGAATGAATTCATAGCTTCGCTTCTCGAGGTCGTAGTCATTCCGGCTGCAAAAAAATTCTTGGTGTAGGCACCGACCCACTGTGTCTTGATCTCATACAACGATTGTAACCATTCGTGATTGTGCAAATAGTAAGTATCCATTAACGTGGCCCACCTCTCCTCGAACACGTCTACCGTCAACGATTTCTTCACACATGTATTAAAGTCAGTCTTGAATGACGGATGGTTTGCATATACATGGTGAAGCCGTTCGGGATATTTGTTGCTTATGTGCCATGTGCACAGGCCATGGTGAGTATCTGGAAGGACCTTAGCGATTGCATTTTTCATTGCCAGATCTTGGTCGGTGATGATGGTCTTTGGAGGAATATGATACATTGCTTGAAGCCACGTTTCAAATAACCACGTAAATGACTCCTCCGTCTCATCCCTAAGCAGGGCAAAGCCAAACGAGATTGACTGATAGTGGTGGTTCACCCCGGTGAACGGAGCAAAAGGCATAGAGTACTTATTGGTGCGGTATGTGGTGTCAAACGTCACAACATCCCCAAAATTTTGGTAAGCAGCTCTAGAACGGGGGTCCGCCCAAAATATAGTACTAATGCGGTTCTCATCATCCAGTTGGAGACTGTAAAAAAATCCAGAATTCTCACTCTGAAGGGACCTGAAGAGATCAAGTGTAGTTTGAGAATCACTCTTACCGAAAGACTCTCTCCTCTGAGCACGAAGTTCATTTCGAAGGTCTACTTCGTTGAAACTCAACTTGTCAATCCCCCCAGCCTGGCTTGAGAAAACCCCCATCATCTTAGAAGGTGGAATTTTAGCCTCGGCCATTGTAAAAATTAGTTGTCTGTGTGCCGCGCTTATTTCTCGGTGTTGATGAATTTGACCAATCTTACTAGGGGTCATCAACTGATGATTATGGCTCAACTCCACTCCTGTCACAACCCAATGGTTTTCATTTTTTCGGTGTACTGCATACACATGGGCCTTGCAGCCGGTACCCGGAAATGTGTCCCGTTTTCTTTGTCTTGTTGTCCCTTCGTCACTGATCCGAACGACCGGAGTTACATGCGGTGCTCCTCTATGACACTCAAATAGTCTTGCACAAATTTGATCTGTATTCGCCCGTTTTCTAGTCGTCTTAGTTCTAATACCGAAACCTATCGTTTTCGAATATGCTCTATAGTATGCTTCAACTTCGTCCAGTGCTTGAAAAACTTGACCAACGTAAGGTGGATCAGAACCTTCACAAAAATTATTTCCTCCAGTTGCATCCATATTTATACTGGAATCTAAAAAATAAAAATTATATCATTCTCAACAAGTCATAGATTTAAATAAAAGAAGAATAAAATTTATTTAAACCACCGTCTTTCGGGAAATTTGGTATAATGTAAAATTAGCAAAATAGCCCCCGATGAGCGGCAAATTACCGAAATGCCTCCGGGGGTTCATTATCACCCTAACGCCCCAAATCAGCTTCAAAACAACCTTTCAGGTGCTTTGCTTACATTTCTGGACTAAGAAATCCTTTGAAAAACTTAACGCTGCAAATTTACGAAAATACCCCTATCGGGGATGCGAATTACCAAAATGCCCCCTGACAAAAAAAATCTGAAAAGTGCTTTGAAATGGGATTTTAAGCTTCCTGAATTCACTCTTTAAAATAACTTTTCAGGTGTCTCACACCCTTTCCTGAACTAAAAGTTATTTTAAGCACAAATTTGTGTAACGTAAAATTAGCAAAATAGCCCCCGGGGGTTCATTGTCACCCTAACGCCCATCAAACCAGCTTCAAAACAACCTTTCAGGTGTTTTACTTACATTTCTGGACTGAAAAACTTTTTTTCGGGAAAATTACCAAAACACCCCTCGCGGGGGG